>LR812542.1:29535671-29620671 GCA_903798195.1 Danio kyathit
GTCAGCTCTTATCCTGGCAGAAGGGCTCATGTCTTACACTTGCTATCTCGGTAAATGTTTTATTGCTGTAATTATATGATTATGTGATAAAAGATTTGAAATTATGATATTGTCAAAGCATACAAGATCATGCAGTGTGAATTTTCTATGCCACTAGTGGCACTGCATAAAATTCCAATAAAAATAATTCTCATGAAAGTGATTGCACTTACAATTTTCTCAAAGAGGACAATAAAGTGGGTAAAAAAATCCCTTATAATGAAGAAAATCTCCAGAATGTTGTAGAGAATGAGCTATTTTGAATTTGAGACTGTATAAAAAGCTCCCAAAACAACCTATAATCACTTAGCAGCACCCTAGACACAACTCAGAACAAAATAACGAAACATGTCCAAACACCTTAGTACCGTCATAACAGTGTAACCCTTTTGAATTACTGAGCAATATCTTAAAAATAACACAAGATTGTCTAAAATAAGCTACACTCTCAGAAATAAAGGTACAGGAGCTGTCACTGGGGCAGTACCTTTTCAAAAGATACATATTTGTACCAAAATAGTCCACAGTGGTGCATTTTAATGACCAGATGTACCTAAAAAGTACCTTTGAGGTACCATTATGGTCCCTTCAGGTACAAATATGAACTTTTTGAAAAGGTACAGCCCCAGTGACAGCTCCTGTACCTTTATTTCTGAGAGTGTAGCAACATCCTAGAATTTCCAGAACAGCATGTGATTGTCATGCGCATTTGTCAGTCTACTGGTTCTGTAATCAGCAGTAAATTCCTAGCATGGGCATCCAGAAAATGCAGTGCACTACCAAGCTTTGCAAAATATTGCATGCGATATAATAATTTTATGTTCACAAAATAGCGATATAAAAAATCTCGCAAGTCATTCTTTTAATCTTAATTTGTCATGGTCATGTGTTTATTAATACAGTTGACAATTCTGAACCACCCAACAAAACCCTAGAAACCACCTAGAATATCTTATAGTATACAAAAATGCCTTGGAAACTATTCACGTCACTCCAGAATCACTAATCAACACTCTAGACACCATCTAGAATACACTATAGTACCCATAAATGACCAGGAAACCATTTAGACTACTCTAGAACCACCTACCAACACACTAGAGACCATCTAGAATGTCCTATAGTACCCATAAATTACCTGGAAACCATATAGACCACTCTAGAACCACCTACGAACACCCTAGACACCATCTAGAATATCCTATAAGACACATAAATGACCTGTAAACCTCTCTAAAAACCACCCTAAACAATCTAGAAACTCTCTAGACACAGTCTAGAATACTATACAGTACCCATAAACGACCTGGAAACATTTTAGACCACTTCAGAATCACCTATCAACACATTAGAAACCATCTAGAATACACAGTAGTACCCATAAATGACCTGGAAAATAATTTAGACTACTATAGAATCACCTAGCAACACCAAAGACACCATCTAGAACAACATATAAAACCTAAAAATGACCTGAAAACCAGTTAGATCACTTTAGAATAACCTAGCAACACCAATGAAACCATCTAGAACCATAAATTATCTGGAAACCATTTAGACCACTCTAGAATCACCAAACAACACCCTAGACACCATCTAGAACAACATATAGTACCTATAAATGACCTGGAAACCGTTTAGACCACTCTACATGTAGAACCACCTACGAACACCCTAGACACCATCTAGAATATCCTATAAGACCCATAAATGACCTGTAAACCTTTCTAAAAACCACCCTAAACAATCTAGAAACTCTCTAGACACAATCTAGAATACCATACAGTACCCATAAATGACCTGGAAAATAATATATATATATATAATGTATTTTCATTTTTTATGTGGGGCCCACCTGGATTGGATCCCGTCCCAGGTGGGCCCCACATGGGCCAATCCAGGTGGGCCCCAGGTGGGCCCCACATGGGAAATCCCAGGTAGGCCCCACATGGGCAATCCCAGGTGGGCCCCACATGGGCAAACCCAAGGGGGCCCCACATGGGCCCTCCCTCATAAGCAACCTATATGGGATTTTTGTTTGTCCATGTTTAACATGTTTAATTGCGATGCTTATACTGAATCCGCTTGGGTTTGCCCATGAGGCATCTAGAACCATGTTTTTTGTTAACAGTTTTGAGTTATCACTTAATAATGTGTAAAACTGTCTATGTGGGCTATATTTAAATAGACATAATATTTATTTATATATTTACTGTTAAAGCATGTTGTATTGTCTTCGTTTAAAGTACCATTGAGAATATTAAGCTGTTTACTAAATTAAAATCACAAATGGAATCAAAATCACAATTTCAAAAAAATCACAATTAGATTTTACCCTCCTTGGACAGCCCTATTATAAATGCATCATTTTTATTACAAAAAGAGTCAAGAAAAATGATGTGTATGAGGCATAATGTACAGCTGTATTTGAACATCTACAGTATATGTATATTGAGAGTCTATATATTAGACCAGGGTTTCTCAACCTTTTTCATTTCAGGGCTCATCTCCTTCTTTGAAAATTTTTTGAAGGCGCACGTCTGACATTTTTTTTAACTGATTGTTTAGAGAAAATGCTTATTTTTAACCTTTATTTATTAGCAAAACATTTCTTTTGCTTATACTATTATTATCTTATTTTTCTACAGCATTTTATAAAAAAACTAAACTAAACTAGTTTATATATATTATATATAGTATTTGGGCCTTTTCTTTAATAAATGAGCCTTTACACACAAAGATTAGAAAAAAAGCTGCTGCTTTGAGTTGGACTGACTACTATTCATCTATTGATCGTATCTAATAAAATAAACAAAAAAATGTTAAATACAGTAAAAACACTCTAAGTCTGTTGAAACACATCGATCTGACCACCAAGTCTTGCTAGATCCTCCTGTATGGGAGCGCGTCCATTATGAAACACTTGCACTCACGTTATAAAACAATAATTTGGACAACTATGCTGAAATTCTAAAAAGTTCACACAAAGAGAGCACGCATAGTTTGTGAATCAACGGCGACTCTGATACAAGTCGCAGACGTGAGGCATGCGCGAACTGGTTATAACTTTAATCACCGTTGCCTTTACATTTGCTTGACGGTTTGTTTAATACAGCTGAGCATGTAGTCCTAGTTGACGTGCAGCGGTTGGAAGTGGCCCACCTGCAGGATCGCTGAGGCCCACTAGTGGTTGAGAATCCCTGATCACCGGTTGAGAATCCATGATTTAGACTTCTCTACAATCGCCTGGCAACCCCCTAGAAACAGAACAGAACATTTTTTTTTAAAGGAAAACATGGCAACTGCTCAGTATGGCATTTCTACAATAAAATAAATTGATCATCTTGGTTTCATTATGAATGTAAACAGATGCACCAGAGCTTGCTTTTTTCATTGAATGCAGAAAGTTTGTGTCTCACACAGTGATCCTGTATATCCTGCTTCCTCTGTGTAACCGTGACATTTAAATCTCTCCATCTGCTTTCCTCTTTTTCAGTGGAAGCCATTGTGGAGTTTGATTACCAGTCCCAGCACGATGACGAGTTGACCATCGCTGTCGGTGACATCATCAGTAACATCAGGAAGGATGAGGGCGGCTGGTGGGAGGGAGAGCTGGACGGTCGGAGGGGGCTTTTCCCCGACAACTTCGTCCGGGTAAGTGCTGAATTCAGCATGGGCCCTTTTGACCTCTCACTGCAGGAAGTAGCAAATGGATTCAGTGACATACTGAATGCAGGATATTCATTCTCTCTGCCTTCGTTTGACATGACCAAGCTATCAACACTTTAACCAGGGTTTGAGTGAGTGTGCTTGTGGTACAGCTGAGCGATGTAGCAGTTTTTTTTTTTTACGTTTTTGGCAATTTCCAGTATGTACTGTATCTTGGTTAGGGCTGCAGAATTGATCATTTGAGCATCAACATCTCGGTGTGTGCACTTCTGCTGGATGGTAAGTACTGTATAATAAGTATGGATCATAGTTATTCAAAATGAAGACTAATAACATTAAAAAAGTTTCCCATTACAAATATATGATGTTATATTTATCAAAGAACACAAAATAATTTCTGACATGTTTACACAAAAATGTTAAGTAATGTTCTTATGTGTAATAATATGTTTCTTAAGCAGCAAATCTGCATATTATAATTGATTTATTATCAGCATATTGTACTTTTCGAAGGGTCATGTGACCCTGATGACTTCATGCTGAAAATACAGCTTGGTCATTTAAGAAATAAAAGACACGCTAAAATACATTGAAGTAGAACAGTTTATTTAAATTGGAATATTTATCAAAAGTATTTTTAATCACATAAATTTACCAACCCTAAATGTTCAAATAAGTTTCAAATGGTTTAAGTAAAAAAGTAAAAAATAAATAAAGTCATAGAAATAAACTGTAGTGTATGTAACTGTTTGTAAACAATTTACAATTTTTAAAACAACATGTGATATTAATTAATTAATTAATGAATTAATTAATTGAGCCATGAGGGTTATTTTTTTAAAATACCACTTGGAGGCTTGGCAACCTTTATTCCATTCTAGGTTTATAAATATGTATTTCCTTGATTCAAAGAAATGTTTGTTCATTTTCTTGTGCATGAAAAACAGATAAGTATTCTATTTATTTTTATTAATTAATTATTAATTTTTTTCAAATTAAAAAGAGTTAAGCAATAAATAGAACAGTTTTTAAAATTTTTGAGCAAGATGCTAATGGTCTAATCCGATTCAATTATCTGTGCTAAACTAAGCTAAAAGTTCTCCTGCCAGACCTGATGTTTAGCTGAATGGATTCAGGTCCAATCCCAATACCACTACCCCTCGTTCTGCGCATTCACGTGAAGGGGTAGGGGTGTCCCAATTCCCTTTAGCTTGAAGGCGTAGGGCTAAGGGGAAGGGCTAGATAGCCCTTGAAATGGAGATTTTTCAGGACCACGCTCGAAACCAAGGGGTACAAAAATTTCCCAGAATACACCAGCTACAATGACAGCAAGGCTGCACACAGAAGTCAGGAGATGCACAAATAAAAACGATTTGTCATTATTACGAATTTTTACAACAAACAAGCATATGTTTTAATAAATCCATAACCGTGTTCGTGTTTTACTGTCATACTTAAAAAAAAAAACCTAATAATAACTCCTTTATAGTAGTCCCACAACATTCTGTTACTCGATAACACTCAAATACCCTGTCAAAAAAGTCTAGTGGCTGGGAATGAGCTTTTTACAGTGTCTGGTATAATGTTAATGTTGTTTTCTTGTGTTTACGTTGATGAATATGGCCACGGTGTTAAATGCACAGTATAGATACGATCTTATTGCCACATTATATCATCATGATAACATGATATATGCCTTCAGTGATTTCCTGATGATAAATACCAAAAAATAACGCAACTAGAATATCTACAGCTGTCGCGATCGTCATGTGAATCTCATATGAAGTAAAAGCTCGGGTTGACATGTGATAACGTATGCAGGTGTTGTAGTGGGGTCCTGTTTCTTAGGGGTACATTTTAAAGCCCTTTCCCTTCACATTCTGTTTCAAGGGCCAAGGGGAAGGGGAAGGGGTAGGGGGCCTCAATGTTCTTTAAAAAGCTTGAGGTACACATTAAAAAGTGCTTTAAAACATTAACTGTATAATAAAAGTTTATATGACCCAGCGTTAGTGTGTACAGTATGTTTGTGTTGAGCTGAACTCAGCAGGCTATTATGAATGCTGACTGTCAGTTTATGGCGAGGTTGTGTGTGTGTGCATGTGTGTATGCATACACTTACTGGAGGAGTATTGGTCACATTGAGCTGCAGCACTGCAGGCTAGTGTTGATTTGGAGAGAAAGAGCGATCGAGCGAGCGAGCTTTGAGTTGTATTCTGTCTCTCTCTTTCTCTCCAGTCACACCAGTACATCAGGGGTGAATTACCGCAGGAAAACCCATGAACTCTATCAGCAGATTGTCATGAGCTCAGGTGTCCATGTATGCTTGTTAGCACTGTAGGGATACAAACCTGTTAGCACCAGTAAGGCATGATACAAGACTCACTGAGAGAATTCACAGTATTTCCTGGTGCAGTTCTCACTGTGTGCTTTTTTTTGTTTTGTTTTTTACATTTTTTTACTGTGAACACACCCGTCAACAAATAATTCCAGTAATTTAAGTGTGAACATTAGTGACAATAATGAGTTTAGCAGAAATGCTCATAAATGACCTGCAAATCATTTAGACCACTCTATAGTCACATAGCAACACCATAAAAATCATCTAGAATACCATATAGAACCTATTAATAACCTAGAAACCATTTAGACCACTCTATGATCACCTAGCAACACCCTAGAAGCCATCGATATTACCATATAGAACCTATAAATGAGCTAGAAACCATTTATACCACTCTACAAACACCTAGCAACACCCTAGAAACCATATAGAATACCATATAGAACCTATAAATTTCCTAGAAACCATTTAGACCACTCCAGAGTCACCTAGCAACACCCTAGAAACCATTTAGAATACCATATAGAACCTATTAATGATCTAAAAATCATTTAGACCACTCTAGAATCAGCTAGCAACACACTATAAACCATCTAGAATACCATACAGTACCCACAAATCACCTGGAAACCATTTAGACCACCCTGGAATTGCCTAGCAACACCCTAGAAACAGCCCAAAATATTTTTTTATGAAAAGCAAGACTATAAAAGCACGACAACCACCCAGGACACAATATGTAGGGATACAAACTTGTTAGCACCAGTAAGCCATGAAACAAGACTCACTGGGAGAATTCACAGTATTTTCTGGTACAGTTCTCATTGTGTTCTTCTTTTTTTACTGCAAACACACCCGTCAACAAGTAATTCCAGTAATGTAAGTGTGAACATCAGTGACAATAATGAGTTTGGCAGAAATGCTCATAAGTGAAGTCTTTTGTGTTTGTAGTTTTTTTGTGAGTTATTTTTATGACCCTTTTAGAGGGCAGTTTATTTTCTTGTTCTCTTGAATTGCCAATGTTTCATTTGTTCATTAAGAAAAGCAGCTTGTGTAAATGAAAGCATGTGAGGTTAACTTTTAATAGAGTTGTGAAGGAACTGTTTGTCTAAAAAACTATTGAACTACTCTAGGGATTTTTTGTCTTTGTTTCTATAACAGCAGACTGAAAACTAGGCTTGTGACTATAGAGTAATTTTTTATATAGACTCAGATGTTCATTCATTTATTCATTTTCCTTTGGCTTAGTCCCTTATTTATCAGGGCTCACCATAGCGAAATGAACCGCCAACTATTCCGGCATATGTGTTACGCAGCGGATGCCCTTAGTACTGGGAAACACCCATACACTCTCACATTCACACACACTCATACACTACGGCCAATTTTGTTTGCCCAATTCTCCTACACCACATATCTTTGGACTGTGGGGAAAACCAGAGCACTCAGAGGAAACCAACTCGAACACGGAGAGAACATGCAAACTCTACTTTCTTTATTGTCCACAAGTGGAAATTTATCTTTGGCTTCACCACACAAACACATCAGCATTTACATTACACATATCACAGGAAACAGGCAACACAAATACATTCAATGTCATCACATAAATCACATTTTACAGACACAGATTCACACACACAGAAATGCCAACTGGCACAGCCAGGACTAGAATCAGTAACCTTCTTGATGTGTGGTGACAGTGCTAACCCATGAGCCACCGTGCCGCCCCTTAGGTTTTCAATTTGTGATAAATTGCTGAAGCTTTGTATGGCACTATCATGATATTGACCTAAGCTGCACAAAAACCAGGTATATTCACAAAACAGATATTTTAACAGGTATAATCACAAAAAATTCCAACCAAATTTAATTGCAAAAGGATTGTAAAGTGCAATAGGTAACAATTGCAATAAATTCTCATTAGTAAATGTTAGTTAATGGATTAAAATCAACAGTGACAAAATGCCAAATTTATTACAGTTACTATGTTAATAATCATTCATTCATTCATTTTCTTTTCGACTTAGTCCATTTATTAATCTGGGGTCGCCACAGCGGAATGAACCGCCAACTTATCCAGCACATGTTTTACGCAGCGGATGCCATTCCAGCTGCAACCCATGTCTGGGAAACATCCATACACACTCATACACTACGGACAATTTAGCTAACCCAATTCACCTGTACCGCATGTCTTTTGACTGTGGGGGAAACCGGAGCACCCGGAGGAAACCCACGCAAACGCAGGGAGAACATGCAAACTCCACACAGAAACGCCAACTGACCTAGCTGGGGCTCGAACCAGTGACCTTCTTGCTGTGAGGCGACAGCACTACCTACTACGCCACTGAGTCGCCCTTAAAGCATATCATGTTTTTATAAATGGAAGTTTTTGGAAGTCATTTGAAAATACTTGAAACTGTACTCTCTTGATGTTTCGCAATTGATTAAACAGCACAAGATGTGTGCTGGTTTTTAACTTGACCCCACAATCTGTAGACCTGTAAACAATGCAGTTTACAGAGTGAGATTGAGAGTCTCTGCAGCTTTGTGAAGTCATTTCCTTCTCTATGGTTCGTGGAAGAGGGAAATTCAGACTTCCTCTCATGCCACTGGGGAGGGTTGATGCTTAACACTGAGACTGTATAAAGAGTCAACCGGTGCAATGTTAACACACACAGTCTTCACAGCTTGAGCATGACTGATTTCAGATAGAACTCATTCTTAAGACACTAAAACAGTAATCAGCTAGATATTCATTAAAATAATGTTCGATTTTCTTAATAATGCTTAAATGTTCTTAATTCTAAGCTTAATTGAAAGGAAATCTTTGCAGGTGAAGTTTAACCACAAAAAAAAAAAAAAAAAAAAAAAAAAAGAGTTGCTATATATAAATGTTTTGGTTTTTTTCATGTACAGAAAAAAACTAATGCTGTGTTTTGGGCCTCATTGTCCTCCATGAAATTGCTTGCTAATGTGTGTTTAACTCTGCAGAGGAACCGCATGTTGCAAGAAGAGCTTCTGATAAACATTTGCATTCTTTTTGCTATGCAGCAGAATAAAAGACACAAATCCTGCAGCAGAAAACATCCACTAAACCATGACACTTCCTCCTTTTCTTCCTTCTTTGCACACTATGGGTTCAGTTTTTCTCTGGTTTGATGACAAGCGTAATGTTTCCCATTGGACCCAATTAGATTAAACTTGCTTTCACCACTGAAGTGAACTTTGGACTAGTTCTCTGTCCGCACAACATGCTCCTCAGCAAAGGTCAAACTAGTGTTGTGATTATTTCTGCTGATTAAGGTTTGGTCACTGCAGGGCTTTCAGTCAAAATTCTATTAAATGTCAAAACACTACATGCAGGGATACCGATCCTTATTCTGTTCAGCACTGAACTGATGATCAATTCCAGCTGCAGTGTTGAACCGATTGCCCATTCAGATTCTTCACGTTATCCTGTCCTTTTTATCAACCAGCCATTTTGGCTGGCTTGAATGAGATTATAAGTATTTTCAAAGGTCTGATTTTAGGTTTTGTGCTATATATGAGGAGTCAGGATATATGTAAGTCATGAAGTGTGCTTAGAAAATAGCTATTTTACCAACACAGGCTCATTAGGAAAACGTACCCTGGTTTACATTTTTGAGAACCGACAAGTATGTGCTTACGGGCATGCATTTTGTGTGTAAAACCACACGCTTTGGGGCGGCAGCGCTGACCAATTACTTCCGTATGCCCAGCTTTTCTGGTGTGACTGGTTTGTTCAGTAGCTCGCTGCATATGGCGTCAGACTTGGGAGGTGGAGCGGAGCAGACCAAGGTTTGAGTCCAATGAATCACAGTTCCACAAACCTGGTAAAAAAACGAAACCCAAAAAAAGCACAGGAGGTCGCGGTAGAAGGACACTGCCGTGAAATATTACTCTTCAAGTTTGATTTTGAAAACACTTATCGTGTTGTGTTTAGAGAAGTGGGTGTGTGGGTTAGTCGATATCAAGCCGTTATATTCTGTCGACCGGCTTCTTTCAAGGACTCGCAGAAGAAAGATGTCAATATTTACAGTAATGTCCACAGCGGCCTCTGGTGGATTTATGAGAAATGACACGTATGAGGAAAAAGTGCCACTGCAACGTATTTGAGATTGTTAAAAATGCACACGGCGCCCCCTAGAGGATTTGTGAAAAGAAAAACTGTAAGAAAATGTAGTCCAGGGTCAACATCGGCTCATTCTGAAAACGAACCTCAATATAAATTTCTGGACATCGCGAATTATGTACCCAGAAGTAAGTATGACTGCATTTTATCTTTAAAAGGAACACTATGGGGCGGTATGATACCGTTCCTTTTCACGCTTACCGGCTGACCGCTTACCTTCATATGGACGGCTTTCCCGCTGTTACTAGTTTGTCCAGTAGCTCGTCAAGTCATCGGTGGACTTGAGACACAGAGAGGAGTTGACAACGACGAAGGGGTTTGAGTCTGGCGAAGAACGGTTCCAGGAGAAGCCATAAATAAAATAAACAAGTAATCAAAAAAGTAAGAATGTGGTAAAATCTAAAAACATGGTAAAAATTAGACGAGGGCTTTTCTTTTTCTGGATTGCGTTTGAAAACACTATTGGTTGGGTTTAGGGAAGGAGGAGGGTGGGTCAGTTTATCAGTCATTCAGTCAGTAGTTGGGAATGGCACTCGCTAGAGAATTTTGAGATCTGAAAAAGCAGACACAACGGCCTCTAGCGGATTCTCAAAAACAAAAACTGCAAAAAAACATAGCTCCTGAGGAGTATTTGGCGCTCTCCAGAAATGTATATAGCGGTTCATTTTCAGAATGAGCCTGGGTTGTCCAGGGCACATATTTGTCACATTTTGCATGTATTTCAGCCTCAGTTATATTTTACTCTTGTTATGGTAACATAAAATAAAACGAATGGCCAATATATACTTTAGGGTTGGGCCGATAGACGATGCCATCGCTGATGGCCGATAAACTTCACGATGCTGAGCCGGCTTCGCGATCCATCACCCCGCCCCACATTTAAATTGATATATAACTTATTATTTGCATGTCATCTTAATAGCAATAACGGTCTTTTCATGAGCTGTGTTTAATTTTACATATAGCTGCCGCTTGCACGGCTGACAGCATCGTGAGGATTAAATGAAGGATTATACAGTACCTCTTGCCCTTAAAGTGTGTAGATTCAGTGGCAAACGCTGTTACCTGCAAACCCCATCCCACTGACTTTACAGTGAATGGCTTTAGTTATTTTCATAGCGGACTTGAAGCCACTGGAAGTCTTTTATCCACTCTTGGAAAAGTGTAAATAGTGGATTAACATTCAGCACATGATCACTAATAAGATGTGTCATTATTAGTGACTTTAGGTGATTTCTAAATCTGTCAGTGTTATTTTCATTCTCTCCTCTTCAGCGCTTCACATTTTCGCGGTTGTAACTCCTGTCATCTGAAGGCAGAAAGCATTGACTGAGTGATTGACAGCTGATATTAACCAATCCATTTGCGTTCAGTTTGAGAGCAGTGGGCCAATAAGAAGAGCACAAAGGCGGGGCAAGCATTGCAAGCTTTTTCACTTCAGCAAGTTCACATAACAACTGTTTTAACCTGTTCCTGAGTGCAGCGTTTGGCGTCTTTAGGTGCAAAGATGCATTCTGCATAAATGTCTCCTAAATCCACGCACGCGGTGAGGATTTTGCAGTAAAACAGGTCGCACGGCAACAATTTATGCACTAGCACAAATGCTTCCAAATTTATTTTTAGGTCGCATAAAATTTAGTCCGCATATGCGACCAAATGGTCGAGCCCTAGCATCTTTACTTGTTATTATTTTCTCATAATAATAGTAAAATAAGGAAGTTATCATCAATCACAACACAAATTACAGCGAACTCCAAACAAACTCTTGTCTCCTCCACCAGCTGTGGGAAAAAGCTGTTATAATGACACAGATCACTGTGCCTATTCATGCCAGAGTCCCGCGGAAAAAAAGTGATTGACAGGTTGTAATATTTGTGTAAGTTTATTTATTTATGGTTTGGTCATGGGTAAAGTTAAGACCATATGGGTCAGGTAGTGAAAACGGTAGGCTACAATTAATTAATTTGTTATGGATTAATTGATATTTAACAACAATCACCCCCGCCTACGACGACGATGCCATCGTCCATCGCTATGTTTCACATTAGACATCGTACGATGCCAAAATGGTCAACATCGCCCAACCCTAATATACTTCTGCATTGAGTGTGCGCGGTGTGGGTCTGGTGTTGGCTTCGCGCAGTTACATACTTTTTGCCATACACTGAAATCTGAAAATGTAACTAGACATCACAGCGATACAGAGAGCAAGACTTTTGATTGGTCAGCTTGGTAGCGGTGACAACTGTGTCAGTTGCGTGAATGTTTAACAAGTCTCATGGAGGAGCTCTGGATGGATACTTTATTTTGTGTTTATTTTATGATTAAAGATGTAGACCGTTTGTTGGTTCCCACTTCTTTCTTTTTTGAATGAGTGTGAGTTTGAGTTGCTGCTACAGTAGCATCTCACACATTTCTGGTATAACTCAAAACACAGGAAAAGAAACTAAACATTAATGACTATATTATTACATTTATTTCACTGCCAAACAGTGCTGTATGTGTTGACGAGAGTATTTTTTACTTGTTTACTGCTGCAATATGCATATTGCGTTATATTAGCATGCTAAATAATTGAGCTTGCCAAATAAATGGCTTTAGAGTAGCATTTTCATTCCCCCACACACACACACATATTGCATAGCATTTCTTCAGAAATGGATCCTAATGAGTGTTTACACATCTAAGCCCATTTTCAGAACAATAATACTAATGTAAACAGCAGATTGTGGCTGTATATTAGCGATTCTCTGTGCCTGCACACTGAAGCAGGGCCGGTTTTGTTATGTTCTCTCTGTGGGTTTGGATTGTGCTGAGTTCAGGGGATCAGTAAAACGATTTGTGAGTCATATTTCCACCTGAACAGCTTCGAGCACACACATATCATGCGGCTTGCAGTGGTCTTGGAGGACCCGAGCGAGGTGGAACATTTGCAGTTATTTGTGTTTACACTAATGTAAGTCATCACCATGTTCAGGGTTCAGCAGCTTGATGACCTTAAACATACTGGGCTAAAACAAGAAGTGTGAAAGTGAGCCGGTGTGCTTGATTATTTTGAGGAGTTTAAGTGTTTAAATGTTGATCTTATTGACCAAGTAAATGGGTTATTAAAGATGTTTTTTTTTTAGTTCTGATCTATTTTATTATTCATTTCTGTTTATTTATTTATTTATATTTATATTTGCTTGTTTATTTAAAAAAATAAGTCTCATATGCAAACAATTTATTTGATGTAAAATATAGTTAAAAAAGCAGTAATACGTGAGATTTTAATATGACATTTCTATATTTATTCCTGTATTGCATAAGCTTAATTTTCATGATCATTACTGCAGACATTTTTTTATTTAAATATTTTTAATGTATTTTTTTTATTATTTAATTGTAATATTATTAGGCATATTAAAAAAAAATTAATATTAATATTTTTGTTTTTTATCCAATAATCTAATTATTCAATTTTTAATGCAACAATTATTTTATAGATTTTAAAAGTACAGATTAAAATAGGTGTGTTGTTACAGTTTTACATGAATGATAAAGGGCATTAAACATTATTTCACAAATAGTTTGACATTATAAGCTATTTTAAATATTAAAATGGACATTTACAGTCATTTTTATTAAATATGTATGCCAAATAATATTTTAAACATCATTATTGACACCAAAATGAGACATTTCATCTTTGACCCACTTTTAAAAATACATTTAAAATGATCCTATTGTGCTATTTCAGATGTTTCTCTTGTCTCTCTCTTGTGATTGGTCTACTGTTTACAACATGTGTAAAACAAGCATCACTCTATCTGAGAGGAGGCTTCAGTCCTTCTGCATTTGTAAACATTATTGACAGTACAAACTCCAATTTCAGTGTTTGAGTAGACATGGGAGGATAGTCTGGGCGACGCAGTGGCGCAGTAGGTAGTGCTGTCGCCTCACAGCAAGAAGGTCGCTGGTTCGAGCCTCGGCTGGGTCAGTTGGCGTTTCTGTGTGGAGTTTGCATGTTGTACCAAGTCCCTCATCCCACGCCTTTGTGTGCTTTCACCCACTGGAGGGGGTGGGCGGGTCTGGGACCAGCGCTTTTCAGCTGCAGGCCAGATGGCTGCCCGCCCTTGCCGGACTATATCCACACCCCCTTTCCCATCCTCTGTTGCGATGTTCTGTCTTGTCTATGTATGTGCTTGGTTGCCAAGGCTGGTTTTATCCTTGATCTGACTCTGCCCTAATCTTAGAGCTGAGTGAGAAGGACTTTTTTTTGCCTATCTTTCCTTGTGTATCTTATTACCCTTTTCTAAATAATACCTCCCCCTGACTTGTCTTCCCCTGAAATGTTTGTGTATGGTCGGGGGGGGGTGGGGGGGGAGGGGGGGTTCCAATTTCACTATACATGTATGTCAGTGTATGTGAATACATGGAAGTATATGTGACAATAAACAGCATATCATCATCATCATGTTCTCCCTACGCTCGCGTGGGTGTCCTCCGGGTGCTCCGGTTTTCCCCACAGTCCAAAGACATGCGATACAGGTGAATTGGTTATGCTAAATTGTCCGTAGTGTATGAGTGTGAATGAGTGTGTATGGATGTGTCCCAGAGATGGGTTGCAGCTGGAAGGGCATCCGCTGCGTAAAACATATGCTGGATAAGTTGGCGGTTTATTCCGCTGTGGCGACCCCTGATTAATAAAGGGACTAAGCTGAAAAGAAAATGAATGAATGAATGAATGAATGAATAAATGAGGATAGTCTGGCGTTATCCAATTAGGTTACAGATGCATGGAAGGTAATATTTAAAAAAGCAAAAAAGGGTACTTTAAAAAAAGAGCTACGGCTGGCATAAATGTGCACTGGGCATATTTTATGATTTTATTATTTAGTAATATTTTCAGAAACACACTGGAAAAAAAATTATGCTGGCAACTTTTTTTAGTTGAATCATATAAATTTTTCTAGTAATTTCAACTTACATCAATCAAACAGACTGAAATATAAAGTTAAACTTTGTATAACTTAACAATTTTAGTTGAAACCTGATAAAATTATTAAAGTCAGTTAAAGCAGCATAAAAATATTTGTTGTCTTTAATTTTTTTAATTACATTTTTTACAGTGCATACATATTATATATATAATATAATATTTTATAAAATCAAGAAGAACTGCTCCTTTAATTTCTTTTCATAATCATAATAGTCAAGCATCGCCGTAGTGCCTTTTCTTCCCTGTGGATTATGTTAGAAAGAACATTCAGATGCACAAAATGTGTCATGGACTAAGCATCTGAAAAATGTGTCGAATTTAGTCTAGCTTCATTCCCAGACCCCCTGCTCACTTGAGAAGTATGTAATATTACGTAATGCATTATCAAAGCAGGAGTCTTTTGTTAATGCTGATGAAGCTTTGACTGCTGTGACTTACTGTATTTGTACCATACAGTACTGTACAAAAGTCAAGCAGACAAAGCCTCAGTTCAGTTCAGTTCTATATATATAGACAGTGGACCACAAAGAGAACAGCAGTAATTTCAGCATGAATACACACACAGATATATATATATTATACACCAGTATTTAGAAATGTATGAAAATCTACACATCATACCTTTTTTGCACAAACAAAAACACAACTATAAACAGATGATGATGAGAAAGTCATATACACTGTAAAAGCCAAGTACTTAAAAATTGAGGTAAACCCATTGCCTTAAAAATGACAAGTTGATTTTACTTAAAAAATTAAGAATTTTAATTTTAACTTAGAACTGTTAAGTTAACTTAATTTTTAAAGCTACAGCATGCACCTAGTTCATTTACTTAATAAATTTAAGGCAATGAGTTAACTCACTTAAAGTCAATGAATTGATATTTACAGTGTGAGAAACATTTTGTATAAAGTACATATTATACATATTATATAAAAGTATAAAATACATATTATATAAAGGTGCTCAGTGTCATGCACACAACTGCTAAGATTACATCATAGTAACACATAATTTTTAAGTAATGCAATAAACATTATGTATCAACATCAGAAGTAATATAAAACTCCAATGTACATCACTGATGAGAAAAACCTAATAAGAACCGTAGTAGTGTCAACAAAAGATACAAAAATAAAAGTGTCATGCAGGGAATTCTGGAAAAGTCAAATTATGGATATTAACTGTATATATTAAGGAAACATACTGTTAACCAGAAACAACACAATTATTGAGATTTTTGCAACATAGGCTTTTAAAAACACTATTGGTTGGGTTTAGAGAAGGAGGAGGGTGGGTCAGTCGATCGGTCAGTCAGTCAGTCATTCAGTCAGTCGACAGTGGCCTCTTATGGATTTATGTGAGAACAGCAGGAGAGAGAAATGTGAAGAAGCGTACAAAGCGGCCTCTGGTGGATTTGCCAAAACAAAAACTGCAAAAAAAACGTAGCTCCTGGGATGTATTTGGTGCTCTCCAGAAATGTATATAGGGCTACATTTTTAAAATGAGCCTGGGTTGTTTTTTTATGTTCAATTCACTTACATTTGTAAACACTAATAAGTTAACTTAATTCCTTCATGTTGTCTTAACTCGATTGTGTGGAACCCAGCATTTTTTACAGAGTAGTTCAACTATACTCAGTACCAGTTTAATAAAACCTAATTGTCAACAGTACTCATTTTTCAGTATAGTCTAAGCTTGCTGGAGGAGGAAGACATTTGAAAAGGCAGGTTGTCATTTACAGGTGTTTCCTGTTTGAGGTCTGCCACAAGTAAATCTCACCCTTATTCTGTGTGTCTGTTGATTTTGTGCTCTCCTATGATTCTCCGTTTGTGCATTCACAAAGCTCAACCAGAGGTCTTGCAGCTCTGCTGATGCTATGAGGAGGTGATGAAAATAAATGATGATAAATGAAGAGACTTGAGTGCTCTATTGGGCCGGTCAGATCTTGTCCGAGGGGGAGCTTCCTTTCTGGCACATTGGTTTAGTCATGCATGCGCCCAAGCTTCCTGTTTTGGTGATGTGATAATGAGCTGATAATTTAGCCTCTTTTGTGATTAAATGAGCAATGTAATTTAGAATAGACAGGCATCCGTTCTTCTCAGTTATTCCTGGACTCGTGCCATCCGTCTATTTGACCGCTTTTCTTTCTCGCTTTTCTTTATCTCATTCTTATTCTACGTGTCGACACAGCTGATAAAGATTGTTTCTGTATCACGTTTTTAATTAACCTTGGGTACTCTGCCTTTCTCTGAATTTAAATTAGGAGATTTTGTTCTGTCATAAATAATCTGTAACCTTTCAGTTTCCATTCTTATTATTCGCAAGGTTAATTACAGTTCCAATAGATTTGAGATATTTTTAAAACTAAATAAATAGTACTTATTAAACTTTTAAACATGTTGTCAGATTATTTAATCATAAAATTAGGTTTAATTTTACATTATGTTGTCAAATTAATTAGGTATGTTAATAAAAAACAATAATATATATAAAAAATATACGTTCATTCATTCATTTTTTCTTTGACTTAGTCCCTTATTTATCAGGGGTTGCCACAACAGCAGGTCCGTAGCCAGGGGTGGTTCTGGTTCTGGTGGTTCTCTAGAATTTGACCCCTATATTAGCTCCCATTTTGACTGCTATGTCATCATAAATTGTGAAAATTACTGATAGAAGAATAATTTAATACAAATAAAATTTTTTAGTGGCCAAAATTTGACTGAAGAAAGTTGAATGAGCTAGCCAGTTTGTTATTTACCTATAGGCTACATTTTTTCTTTCAAAAGTTTTACCAGATTTCTATTTTATATATATATATATATATATATATATATATATATATATATATATATATATATATATATATATATATATATATATATATTTTTTTTTTTTTTTATATATATATATATATATATATATATATTTTTTTTTTTTTAAATGATGGTTGATAATAAATTTGTATTTAAAAATAAGTATTTTTCATATTTCTTTATTCAATTTTTTTTAAATGCTAATCTCATAACACAATTTATAAAGCTGCGTTAACTTACAGTTTACATGCAAATTTGTAAAAAAAAATACTTCGTAGTAAAATACAATAGTAAGCAACTTGACAAAATTGTAGAAAATATTTTTTGTTGCATCAAAAAGTGTGGTTGTGATCACCATCTGACAAGCTGATCCAGCAAAAATCAGTGCTTAAAATGTCACTAAAATGCATAATTGATTAGAAAATTAGGCGAATATCCACTTTTTTTTAGAAAAAAAGAACCACCCCTTTTATTAGGCTGGCTACGGGCCTGAACGGAATGAACCGGCAACTCTTCCGGCGTATGTTTTATACAGCGGATGCCCTTCCAGCCGCAACTCAGTGCTGGGAAAATAATTAAAATTATAATAATGTAAAAATATTATAATAGACTTTATTTTTATATAGCTCCTTTAAACGTAACACCTCAGGGCACTTTACAGACATAAAACATGCAGCAGTAAAACATAAAAGGATGAATACAAAAAATGTAATAATCAAAAAATAATTAAAAGCCCATAAAATTAATACTAATAATAGATCTAAAAATCAAATAAAAGCTACTCTAAAAAAGAAAGTTTTAAGAGATGATTTAAAAATACTCAGAGATTCTGCATTGTGAATATCAGTCAATATAAAATGTATAAATATTTTACTAATAATAATTATTTATGCGTATATATATGTTGACATTTTATATTAATTATTAAATAAAAATATTATAATTGTAAATAAATAAATAATAAAATAATAATAATAATTGTAAATAACATTTATTATATAATTACATAATGCATGTACAGTTGAAGTCAGAATTATTAGCCCCCCCTGTTTATTTTTTCCCCCATTGTCTGTTTACCTGAGAGAAGATTTTTTCAACACATTTCTAAACATAATAGTTTAAATAACTCATCTCTAATAACTGATTTTATTTTATCTTTGCCATGATGACAGTAAATAATATTTTACTAGATATTTTTCAAGACATTTCTATACAGCTTAAAGTGACATTTAAAGGCTTAACTAGGTTAATTAGGTTAACTAGGCAGGTTAGGGTAATTAGGCAAGTTATTGTATATTGATGGTTTGTTCTGTATATCGAAAAATATAGCTTAAAGGGGCTAATAATTTTGACCTTAAAATGGTTTTAAAAAAATTAAAAACTGCTTTTATTCTAGCTGAAATAAAACAAATAAGACTTCCTCCAGAAGAAAAAATATTATCAGACATACTGTGAAAATTTCCTTGCTCTGTTAAACATCATTTGGTAGATATTTAAAAAAGAAAGGGGGCTAATAATTCTGACTTCAACTGTACATATACACACATACCGTTTATATTTGCATTTCTGTTGTGAGACCATTTATGAGGCTCTGTAAATCTCTTTCTCAGAACTGCTCCATAAATTGTTCCATTTGCCTATGACATCATAGTCAGAATCCACACCATAACCAAACTAATGCCATTGAAGATTTATTTGTCAATTCTCGAACACAGCTTGCATCTTTTTTTTTGACAGTGAAATGTGCAATAAACGTGCCATCGCTGTTAGATTTAGCAGTAAATTGTATCTTCCATTACTCCAGCATCTCCAGGCTCCATCACACAGTCAGATGGCCAGCGACGCAGAACAGTTAATCACAGCCTTTGCCAAAGTTTGCATGAGCCATGGCATGGAGCATTTGGAATATTTTCAAGTCATCTTTATGTCTACAGTGCATTTCCCAACGTGGATTGTGTCAAAGCAGCTTAACATGAAGAAAGGAGAATAAAAACCATGACAATATTTCAGATTGTGGAACGTTCCAGCAGGCAGAGAGTAGTGGGAGAATGCTGGTGTAGTTCTAAAGCACAAAATGACAAGCAATGACATAACTTATTATTATTATTATTATTATTATTATTATTATTATTATTATTATATTATATTATAATTAATAATAATATTATAATTAATTATTATTAAATATATTATTATAATTAATAATATTATAATTATTATTACAATTATCTGCCATTATCCAATTAGGTTATGGATGCATGGTAGGTCAAATTTAAAAAAGGCATTAGAGGGCCATTTTAAAAATAAAAAGAGCTATAGGCTCACATTAATGTGCATTGAGCATATTTTATGATTTTATTATTTAGTAATTTTTTTTGTTAGTTCTTTATATTCTTTATTCATTCGTTTCTTTTTTCGACTTAGTCCATTTATTATTCAGGGGTCACCACATCGGAACTAACCGCCAACTTATCCAGCTTATGTTTTAGGCAGCGGATGCCCTTCTATCTGCACTCTCATGGACAATTTAGTTTATTCAATTCACCTATAGCGCATGTCTAAGGACTTGTGGGGGGAAACCGGAGCACCCAAAGGAAACTCACGCAAACACGGAGAGAACATGCAAACACCACACAGAAATGCCAACTGATCCAGCCGAAGCTCGAACCAGCGACCTTCTTGCTGTGAGGCGATTGTGCTACCCACTGCGCCGCCCCTCTTTTTATTAGTAGTTTAATCAATTTCACTTTTTTTAGTCATCATAACTTTTAATGAAGCTTGTTAAACTTTGTATAACTTAACAAATTTAGTTGAAACCTGATTAAACTTGATAAACTTAGTAAAATAAGTTACGCCCGATTCACACGGGGCTTCAGCGTCAACGCTTGATGGAAGGCGTGTCTGATTTTAAGGCTGACGCAACCGTCATAGCAGCGTCAGCCAATGAAATTAGTCTGTAATCGGCTACTGTCTGAGCTGGGGTATTTGCATAAAGCGAATCTGATTTGCTGACGCTTCCGTTGGCGCCGTAAAAGTTGAGAAATTCCATACTTCTACAGGGAGCAATGCCGACGAATCCACAATTCAGTTCAGCAACGCTTGACGTCACCCATTCAAAGTGAATAGAAAGCATTGATGCTGAAGCCCCGTGTGAATGGGGCATTAAAGCAAAATATTATTATTATTATTATTATTATTATTATTATTATTATTATTATTATTATTATTATTATTATTATTATTATTGTTAGTAGTAGTAATAGTAGCAATAGTGGTAGTAGTAGTATTAGTATTAGTATTACTATATCATTTTCCATTTACTGTTATTTGTTGGTGTATTTGAGATACATTTATTTTTGTTTGTGTGAATTTTTTTATGTTACAGGCTTCTTAACTGTGATTGGTTGTTTTACGCCTCATCCTGGCACTTCATAATGTCTAATTAGGTGTTATTTTTGACAGAAACAAATCAAGAAAATGTTAGACCAACCGGCATTGATTGTACATTTAAAAAAATAATACGTTTCTATTAGGGCTGCACGATATTGGAAAAATTTGATATTGCGATATTTTATTTTTCTGCAATTAATATTGAGATATGTTTCACAGGATGGTTTAAATAGCTCTATTTAATGGTTTTCTGGGGAGTCTAACAGTATTCGTATACAAAAATGGAATAATCACAATGCAAAAAATGCTTTTCTTACGTTGCTTCGTCTCATTTCTTGTCCAATTCAATCATTGAAAAATTCTTAGATCAAGTAAAACTTGTTTTGTTTTCACCTTCAAATTAGAAGTTTTTCCTTAAAACAAGCTAAATTATCTGCCAATAGGGTAAGCCAAATCATCTTATTTTCACTTTGAAATATAAATATTTGGACTTAAAACAAGACAAAAATTCTGCCTTTTTATTGCATAAATCGTATAAATATTTAAATACAAATAACTATTGTTAACCCTCCAAACATCATCCTTTTTTGTAGCCAAATGTTTTAACCTCTCTTGAAATGCTCAGTCACAGGCGTTAAAAACACATGCAAATGATAAACTTTAACTCTAATATGGCTAAACTTAGCAGTGACTCTACAAATCACATGTGTTCTGAGGCACCTGGTCAACTATAACACAGACTCAACATTGCATGTCTTGCGATGTGACTATTGTGGATGCGCACATTGCAATACCGATGCTGAAACAATATATCGCACAGGTCAAATTTCTATATAATTTACCCTTTTAAAATGTCTGTGTTATTGATAAATGAATATATATATATTTACATTTTGCTGTCATCTTTTGTGGTATTTTTCGTGAGCTGTCTTACTAAATCCTTTAAAATTGCATGTTCATGTCCGTATGCATGTGCGTGTTATTTTGTTCCTGTGTGATTGTCATTTCTACCTATCTGTACTTTTGTATATGTGCGTCTCAGTGTGGGTTTCTCTTCTCGCTTCACTGCGCTGATAATCCATGGGGCGGCAGCTCGCAAAACTGTGTCACAGCCAATGATGCATTTCACCATCAGTTGTGGAATCCTGTATCTTCCTAAAGCACTGGCTGATGTAACTGGGTTATAGAGCGTTTAACCTTTTAACCAGAGAGCGAAGTTTATGGTGCTGCGCTGCTGCATTCTTGGGGTTTTATGTCATACATTGTTCTCGAAGCAGTCAGAAATGCTCTTCATTATCTCGTCATGCTACTGACGTATTCTCATCCGTCACCACTGTTGTTAAAGAATAAATGTTTACATCCAAAGATGCAATAAAGCAACATTTACATCCAATGCAAAATCGTCACTTCCTGATTAACTGGCGGCAAATATCAAAAGGAAAAAGGAATTTGCTGCAGTAGGAGAAGCTGTGTGAATCTTTTCTTTATTTAATAAATTACTTGCGCCTCAGAAAACAATGCTGACAGGCAATGAATGCATAGTGACAGTTCTGGAGGTAATTTATAATATAATAACACTAATACTGAAATGGTTAAGGGGTTTTAGAATGACCTAAACAACATTTCAGGTGTTTTACAATGTGCTCAGCCTGCTGGTTTGTCCATTCACACACATTTTTATCATCACATGATCTCTTAAAACAAAATCACTTTAAAAATGACTTTTTTAATGCTCATACTTAAATTTGTTTGGTAAAAATTTTCTTATTGAATAAAAAGTTTATCCTACTCAGTTATATGCATACGTTGTTTATGCGCATTTTCATATTGGCGTTTCCAACAATAATTTTTTTATGCGCATATCCAAAACGCGCATAAAAATAGGTGAATGGAAACATAGTTTGTGATGTTTTTACCAGGTTAACGACATGTACTAATGCTAATATCTCAAAAATTTAGGGAAATTTTACTGATAGCGATAACAATAATTGTGATTGTTTTTGTGTTGGTGAATGGTTTAGGCATGTCATAGATCACAGGTGTCAAATCCAGTTTCTGGAGGGCCACAGCTCTGCACAGTTTAGCTTTAACCCTAATTAAACACAGCTGATCAAACTAATTGAGTCCTTCAGGATTGTTTGAAGCCTACAGGAACAGTTGAAATCAGAATTATTAAACCCCCCCTTTAAATTTTTTTTATCTTTTTTAAATATTTCCTAAATGATGTTTAACAGAGCAAGGACATTTTCACTGTATGTCTGATAATATTTTTTTTCTTCTGGAGAAAGTCTTATTTGTTTTATTTTGGCTAGAATAAAATCAGTTTTTAATTTTTTAAAAGCCATTTTAAGGTCAAAATTATTAGCCCCTTTAGGCTATATTTTTTGATAGTCTACAGAACAAACCATCATTATACAATAACTTACCTAAATACCCTATCCTGCCTAGTTAACCTAATTAACCTAGTTAAGCCTTTAAATGTCACTTTAAGCTGTATAGAAGTGTCTTGAAAAATATCTAGTAAAATATTATGTACTGTCATCATGGCAAATATAAAATAAATCAGTTATTAGAAATGAGTTACTAAAACTATTATGTTTAGAAATGTGTTGAAAAAATCTCTCCGTTAAACAGAAATTGTTGAAAAAATAAACAGGGGGGCTAATAATTCAGGGAGTTTAATAATTCTAAATGCAACTGTAAGTGTGTTGAAGCAGGGTTGCAACTGAACTGTCCAGAGTTGCAGGCCTCCAGGAACTGGATTTGACACCTGTGTTATAGATAAATAAATATGACATTTATATTCGCGATTCGCTGAAGCATCCGTTCAATTGATTTGTTCAAAGCACCTGACTCTTTTAGAAAGAAAGCAAACGGCTGCTTATGGAATAGATCATTGAATCATTGGCTATGTTTACATGGACACCAATAATCTGATTTTAATACGATTAAGACAATACTCTGATTAAGAGTCTGACATGTAAACAGCAGTTTTTGATTAATTTAATCTGATTAAGGTCATAATCAAACTAAAGAGAATTCAAATTAAGACATGTGGAGTATGCCGATTTTAGTCACATTATTGAAGTGCAGCACCCGGAGGAAACCCACGCGAACGCGAGAAGAACATGCGAACTCCACACAGAAACGCCAACTGACCCAGCTGAGGCTCGAACCAGCGACCTTCTTGCTGTGAGGTGACAGCACTACCTAGTGTGCCACTGTGTCACCCAGCATTTAACATATATTTATGAAACAAACCAGAACAAAAACAAAACTAGAAGAAACTAGGGAACACACGGCCATTGTGGGAGTAACGAAAATACAACCGATAACGAGAGGGGAAACAAACTAATATATAGTCCTAGTTGTCAATGTGGATGAACCGCAGTTGTGTGTGTGATCATGGACTAACAGGAACCGCTGTGTGTGTGTAAGTGGTGCATGACAGTATATGTAGTCCATGTGACGGCGGATTTGTAGTTCATTAGCTCACTAGCATTAGTTCATTATGTGAATCATAACAAATACTATTTTAACACTAGATATGAGGAAAAAAAACTACATTGGATTTATTAATGATGCAAATATTTGCTCAATATGATGTACCTGTATTTGTAAGTTAGCTAGCTAGCTGTTAGCTAGCTACAATACTTTACATAGATTTCCACTGTTGTTTAGCATTTATGTAAACTTATGATCTTGATCTCTTTATAGTCACTATCCCAGATAGCAAAATACACTCGGGCCAGTTCCGGCTAGATTCTCGCCTGCCGGAGACTTACCCCTCGGCCCGACTCCGGCTGCCGTACTCGGGCCGGATGCCTATGGACTCACTCCCCGATTCCGGCCCGAATCAATCGGGCCAGATGCGGCGGCCGTAGGCGAGCCGACGCTGCCGCATCCGAGCCGGAATCGGCCCGTGAGTAATGTGCATTGCGGGCCGGAGCTGGCGCGACTAAGTCTTTATATACCTTGATATAAAACCTTTTGGTATTACATTAATACTTGATACATGGTGTTACAACCATTTGAGTTGATATAACAGCAAACACAGGCTATGTAAACACAAAGTGTAGGCACTGCGTTTAACCTTTAAATAGAATGCAAACAGCATACATATTCTATAACGCAAATAATCAAACAAAGGACAAAATAAATAAATGATAAATGTTTATTGATTGCAAGAAACAAATAATACTCAAATTTAATAAATTGTTTTGTAGTGCACAAGAAAAACAACAATAAAACTGCACAATACACAGGAAGATTTATAGAAAAAAAAATTATCTGAAATTGCACACATACACAAAAGTTTTCAAAACAACTCTGTTTTCCCAACAGATTTGAATTAAAAAAAATTGTACAAGACATCTTAAAACAGGTAAATTTTATATAAACTTGAATATAGAAACCAATTTAAGATATAGCAAGAAACATCTTACAAATACCCATGACAATACATAAAATATACAAGTCAAAGTTGTAAAAAGAACTGCCAAATTCTGAAGAAACGTCTCGAAACATTATTAAACATTAAAATAATAATAACAATAAAACAAAAAAATATATGAATATAAAACTGCAGATGTATAAAGACCTAAACTTAATTTTTAAATAAACTTGAAAGAATAATTTGAATAAATTGCACAAACAGCAAAACATGAGATGATGTGTGTGTGTGTGTGTATATATATATCTTGTGCAATTTTATATTTAGAATTTTTGTTTATTATTATTACAGTTATTGAAAATGTTTTAAGATGTTTCTTCAGAATTTAGCATATTGTCATTTATATACATATATATATATATATATATATATATATACACACACACACACACACATTTCTATATATATATATATATATATATATATATATATATATATATATATATATATATATATATATATATATATATATATATATATATATATATATATATATATATATGTATATATATATATATATATATATATATATATATATATATATATATATATATATATATATATATATATAAAATAGTGATTTAGATATTTGACACATTAGCTTTCTCTCTTTCCTTCCTTCCTCCGTGCCTGTCAGGAGCAAGTTGTAGCCACCATGTAATGCATTTTTCCACCTCTTCATCAGTAGCATGGTATGGACATTTGTCCTCACTGCATCTGTAATCAAAAGATATACAGATAATTAGTAGTGAACAAGTACAAATGATAAAGAAAAAAATAAACATGCTTGCTCTCACATAAGTACAACCTAAATGGGACTATATATAGATTTCTTTTTGTTCCTCTGGTTAATAATTCAAAGAAATACACAGATGGAACAGCCCCTAATTGTATTGAAATGTATATTTAAAACCAACTTACTGACTACGACAGACCCAAGGGGGAGTGCACGAAAGGCCACTTTTTGTTTTGACCCGCTCCAGTTAATTTGTTTGGCCAAGGAGTTAGCCAAAAGCTTTCCCAGGATACGCCAAACTGCTTCCTTGGTGGAAAACACCAATAATTCCTAAGTAGGCTACCTACGAAGCAAAAAATCAAATAAATAAATAAACTTAAAACACTTTGAAATACACAAGAGCTTGAACTTACCATTTTCTTCATTTGTTCGGGCTGGTCCTTTAGTTGATTTTCAAGCTTTTCCAAATCAAACTGGACAAAGGAAGGTCAAATGTGCTTACATCTGGAATTTCATCATGTCTGTTTTGGTTGCTGCTTTATGTCGTCTTGTGATTTTAACACTTCAGTCAGTGGTGCTAAAAAAAGAAAAATAACGAATTAGTATAAATCAACCTAAAGCTTATACAACTTGTGTAAATACAACAGTGGGTTAGATACTGCTGATATTCTCTAGTTGATCTTTACTTTCTAGCTGCATAAAGCCTTTACAAATGTAGTGATGTCTTTAATTCTTACAAAGACATGATGAGTTCCAATAAGTTCTGTCTTGATCTCCAACTGCACTGGAACAAGGACTGTAAATGTTCATAGGCATACTGGAATGTACAATATCTGTGCATCTTGATGGTGTCCCTAAGGATTCTTCCATAGTCATTTGTGGTGACGGTAGTTGCCGTGCTGCATCGAATTCTGAAATCTTCATATCTGCTTCTTTTCCAGCCTCTTTGTTCCAAATATTTTTCTTCATCACTGTCACTATAGTCCTGTCTTTTATGTCCCATGATCAGATACATTTACAAAACAAAACATTATTTTAGTATAGTGCCAGGGCAAAAATTGCAGGTTGTAATAGATCAATGAAAATATGTTGACAGTATGTGTTTAAAATAATTGCAAACAAACCTGTTCTTTCTTTTGGTGTATGACGGGCGATCATCATCCTCATCTGTTTGCAAGTCAGACATCACAGTTGCCTGTGGAAGGGAGTCGAGCTTCCTCATATGTGTCTATAATAAAACATCACATTGTTGTTAACCTCCCCCCAAAAAAAGTTCAAATCCTGAAATACTATCAAAGTTAATTAATGGCTATAATACCTGTAGTGACAGCCTTATGATTCTTAGACATAGATTTGTAAGATGGTTAAGCACATCTATCATTCTGTACCCATGAAGATGGCACAACTTCCATTTCAGATGACTCGAACACCACAATATGGAACTCATTAACTGAGCCTTCAGATGTCACCATATCATAATCATCTAGGTTATCAAAGTCTTTATCTTTAGGGGCCTCGTTTTTACTATACAAGACTTTTAGATAGTGAGGAGTGTCATCACCACAATGAGTTTGCAAAGGCTACAAAATCTGAGCAACACTGTCCCTTGCCCTATTCAAATACTCCAATTCACAGAGTAAAACTCATAATTTTCAGCCATGACTTACATATACTGGCCTCTTCTGTGCCGAGCTTGTTTGATCGTGCTCAAGGGTCTTGTCGTGGACTGTCAAACAAACAAACATACAAAAGTGTATAAAAAATGTTTATCTTTACTAGAATCATTATAAACATTAATAATGACTATTCAGAAAAGGCCTGAAACAAACATTATAGCCCTTGAGCATAAGCCCAAAATTGTTATTTAAAGCAGAATAAGTCACAATCAGTCAAATTTCTTTAAAATAAGAAACCTTTTGGATCAGATAGTTGTAAGTTACTAAAAACACTGTTAACCTACCATTGTGGAAAATGTTTGATGATGATAGCCAATAACAAAAACTATTTCAGCTGTTTGTGAAGCTATTAGTAATGTAAAGTCTGAAAAGCTCAAGTATGTTGAAAATGGATCAACAGTTTACAGCTTATAATGGACTATAAGCACCTAACTATAACATGCATATTCACATCTTTTGTCTCTGTGATGTGCTGCAAAATGGCCTCACTAACCCTTGTTAAATAAGAATAATAAGACTTAACCGAAAAAATATTGTTACCCATTGATTTAAATCAGAATTTATAACTGTCAATAACAAAAAAAAACCCCATCAAAATCTGCTTAAGACGTTCAGTTTTACATGCACATATTACAGCTTGAACATAAGATAATTGATTCACATAGGCTAACACATTAAGATCATTTAAAGAGAATAGTAAACAGTATCGAGCTTAGATCACTTTCGTGATGCATTGCATAAACAAGTTAAACAATACTATTTTATAAATCCAAAACGATTAATTTTTATTTACACAATCACTCACAATTATTTCTGTTGGGTAAGTACACAACTGTAAAATGATTTTTTCAACACCCATGGTATATTAAAATGTTAGCTCAGAAAAAAGCACGTTTTGCCATGGTAGTGTTAACGGATTAGTCTACAGACACTTTAACGTAACGTTAAGATACACACCAATTCGTTTCAGTCATGTTTCTTTAAAATAATTAAAATAGTTTTCAGTTACTAAACACTCACTTGATTGAGGTAAAGTTGGTTTTATATTCGCACATTCGTTCAGTGCCATGCTCCCTATATTGTTTACCATGGTACGTTGAATATCCGGTCTGAAATCGCATGCAAGTAACACTTTAAAACAACATTAGCACTATTTCTTCGACCACAGACAATGTTGTAGTTTGATATTCGTTGTCTGCTAGTATGATTTATAGAGGTAAAGTTGGTTTTAAATTCGCACATTCGGATTTCGGCTTCTTAATACAATATTAGAAAACTATCGTTTGCAAATTCCAAATAGTGAAATCATACTAGCAGACAACGAATATCAAACTACAACATTGTCTGTGGTCGAAGAAATAGTGCTAATGTTGTTTTAAAGTGTTACTTGCATGCGATTTCAGACCGGATATTCAACGTACCATGGTAAACAATATAGGGAGCATGGCACTGAACGAATGTGCGAATATAAAACCAACTTTACCTCAATGTATGATTTCACTATTTTGAATTTGCAAACGATAGTTTTCTAATATTATATTAAGAAGCCGAAATCCGAATGTGCGAATTTAAAACCAACTTTACCTCTATAACTTTAAGACGTGTTTGTAACGTTAGCATACACATCAATTAGCTTCAGTCGTGTTTCTTTAAAACAAGTTGCATTTTGTATCAAATTGTTTTAAATTACTAAACACTGTTACAACCTAACACTGTGAAAAAATGTTTTGAACGCTAAATTCGCATAGTATACAGTATAAAAGCAGTAAAAACCTTACCTTTCTGACCAGAAAACACAAGTTCCAAAACTTCTTCTTCTTCTTCTTGTAATCTTTAAGGCGGTTGCCAACCAGCTTTTTTGAGCATTACCGCCACCATCAGGACAAAAGTTAAACAAGCCGAGTCCTTGCCAGAAGCGGCCCGGACTCTACAGACAGACTCGGGCCAGATATGGTTAACAGGAGTCGGGCCAGGGCTTTACAGCCGCATCACAAACACATGTGCGAGAGCGAGCTGCGGGCCATACTCGGCCCAGATAACACTCGCCGATGCCGAGTCGGAGCCGGAGGCACCGAAGGGTAGCCGAGCTCGGGCCGATTACTACCTGCTATCTGGGTATAGCCCTCAATTTTTTTTTCTTTTGTGGAGCCTAAATGATTTAGTAGCAGGTCTTGAAAACATACATGTTAGCATGTTAAATTCATCTCTATAGCCATTTCACTATACTTTTTCTATTGTTAAGCCTATTTAGTTGGACACAGGTCTTGAAAACATACTTGTTAGCATGCTAAATTCATCACTATAACTATTTCACTATACTTTTTTCTTTTGTGAAGCCTAACGGATTTAGTTGGACACAGGTCTTGAAAACATACATGATAGCATGCTAAATTCATCACTATAGCCATTTCACTGTACGGTTTCTTTTGTGAAGCCTATTTAGTTGGACATAGCTAGGTCTTGAAAACATACTTGTTAGCATGCTAAATTCATCACTATAGCCGTTTCACTATACTTTTTTCTTTTGTGAAGCCCAAAGGGTTTAGTTGGACACAGGTCTTGAAAACATACATGTTAGCATGCTAAATTCATCACTATAGCCATTTCACTATACTTTTTTCTTTTGTGAAGCCCAAAGGGTTTAGTTGGACACAGGTCTTGAAAACATACATGTTAGCATGCTAAATTCATCACTATAGCCATTTCACTTTTGCGAAGCTTAAAGGATTTAGTTGGACACAAGTCTTAAAAACATACATGTTAGCGTGCTAAATTAAAGCATTTAACATAATTTTACATAAATAATAAACACGGTTGAAAACAGCCGTCAAGGAATGTTTTACTGGTACACAAGAGACATTTCGATTGTTCACATCCTCCTGTCTTCCAATGTGAAATCTGTTTTTATATATATATATATATATATATATATATATATATATATATATATATATATATATACATATATATATAAATGTGAGTAAGCAATTGTAAGACTTTTATTTTTCTACACACAGCCTGGTTCTCAGTGTGAGCAGGCCTGTGGCATTGATCAAAGAGCAGCGCTAGTGAAGCAAGGTCATCCGCACTGTTGTGTATGAGATATCCTGTCATTCCCCGAAGCACATGATGACTTTTTTTCTCATCTCTGCATAATCCAAGACAGAGGAATGATGGAACGCTGTGGAAACCAGCTCTACCATTGACCATATAGAGCAGGCCAATGAATGTGGGAGAGGAATGTAGATTACACATACACACACACAGTTTCAGCTCTGTTAATACTCTTGTGAACAGGAAGTCTGTGAAAGGATGTCTCGTGACAGGCATGAGTAGGGGCTTAATGTGTGTGTCAGTGTGTTAAAAGAATAACCATGTTAGAGACAGTTGTAGAGCTGAGCAAAAAAAAAATCTATTTTCTTTTCTTTTAAAGGGGTGGTCCAGAGTTTAAGGCTTGGTTGTGTTTGAAAGATGCAAAGCAATGTGTGCTCATGCTTCACTAGTAGAAAATCACGTTATATCTTACTTTGATTATATACAGCTACACAGCTAATGCCTAGTTCACACTACAGGATTTTAAGCCTGAGTTGAGCCAGATTTGGAAGTTAACGAGCTCGCCGACAGATCGGGCTGTGATCGGGGAAAAATCTGCGGGTGCACGGCGCTCGGCAGTCTTTATGTGTGAACTACTGAACAACGCGTCAAAGAGGCTCGCTGAAGCGTCGCCGACACCTCGCAGACGGAAATCCAATATTTAGCATGCTAAATATTCCAGAGCAGTCGGCCGACTCAACCCCACGTGTGGTCAGATGTAGTGACGAGCTGCAGCCAATGAGAGAGTATATCAGCATGAGCTGAATGGCTGTGTGTTCAGGAGCTGAACAGAAACATCTGTGATTGGCTAGAATGGGCATTGATGCAGTCGCTTCATTGTGTGTTAACACGGACACGAGAGATAGAGGTAAAGTTGGTTTTATATTCGCACATTTGTTCGTTTAGAAGTCTCTATATTGTTTACCATGTTACTTTCAATATTCAATCAGAAATAGCATGCAAGCATGACTTCAAAACAACATTAACACTATCTAATTGACTGTAAACAATGCTGTACTTTGTTAATCATTGGCTGCTTATATGATTTCCCTATTTAGAATGTGCAAAGAATACTTTTCTGAAATTATATTATTAAGAATGTCTGAATATCCGAATATTAAACCAACTTTACCTCTATACACGAGAGTAGGCTATATTATTAACAGTGGAACTAGAATTCTGTAACTATTAGAATTACCATAATGGTCATTCTGACCTGTCTCGCATCATATTTACATTCAAAACTTATATTGCTATATTAAATTGAGCTTTGAATGTCTGTCATCATATTTTATGACAGCATTACCCTAAAAATATGATCTTTTTTGGTAATACAGCCTATAATTATGTAGTTAAGATACCAGAACATGCAAGGTCTGAGCCTCGCTTTCATTTTCATTTTCTAACAGGAGGTATTTCGCGGCACAGAATATGCTGTTTTGAAAGATATATCTGAAGTAAATTTATGTTTTTGCTATCAGAAAGTTTTGTTTATTTTAGCAGGAAGTTGCTAGGCAAAAAATGCATGCATATTTAAAGTCACAGTCATTTTAACCAATATGGTAATTAAAGGTAGACAAAAAATAACAGTGTTAGAAAGACATACACAGATATTTAGAAACCGTCAGGGTGTTATAGATATGTTAGTTTTATTTCAAAGAGTTATACAATTACAAAAATTAAAAACTCTCTGTGTATCTTTCCACTTGAACTTTGCAGATGAGTGATTGATCCGCTGATGCATCAGCTGACTGATGATGTTTTTAAATGCTCCCTTGAAAGCTTGAAACGCTGTAAGTGATGTAATCAGCACACAAGCAGCCAATAGTGTTCAGCTTTTTCTGACGACTCCTCCCTCAAAATTTCATTGGCTGTGGTTTGGTAGCTTGACTGAGCTGTTGGCGAACGAGTTGTTGTCAGATCATGTAGTGTGTGACCCCCCTCTTGTGGATCATTTACGTAGTGTCGCGTAGTGTGAACACCACAGAGATTAAAAGACACAAAATCAAGTCATGTAGTGTGAACTGCACAGCGATCTGCCGATGCTTAAAATCCTGTAGTGTGAACTAGGCATAACATGAAAACGTCTGTCATATTTTCTAGTTCCTCTGAAAGGCCCGAACTCAAGAGGCTCTGATTGGATTGGCTCCACATCTCCACGCCATGCCCCTACAAACACGCGCTTTTGCACTGTGTAATAAGCTGTATCAGTTTGTCTGAATCAGACAGAAAATGAAGAGCACACAGCTGAACCTCACGCCTGCTCTCTAAAATAAAATCTGATAAGTGTCTTTCACATATATTCGGAATAAGCATGTGTAAGTATTATGAAACGTTCACAAATCTTTTGCGAGTTTGTTATTTGAGATGTGGAACGCAGGGAAAGCAGCCGCATAGAGAGACACTGCAGCACTTTTGAAGATTGTGGGTGTTTTCAGCGGTTTGCCTGATAAATATGAATATGTAGCTAAATTGTTAGCGGTGCCAAACAGTATTTGCCATTGTGTACATTCTTGTTTACGTACCAGTAATGCTAGAAACTGTGCATGTAATGGATCAATTTTAACAAATAAAAATACTTACAGGTTGTGGCTCACAATCCACAGCTTCATCGGTTGGAGGAGTTTTTAGCCGAATCCAGCACTGAACTAGAAAGCTGTCTTTGTCAAATGCTAACTATATTTTTTTATAATTCTTCTGGAACATAACTAAAATTAAACTGTAAGCACTTCTCTCTTTGTGTCGTGTCCTTTTGAAGCCCAAATACAGAATCAGAACAAGCTTTGTGGAAAATAGCGTTTGGACGCCATTTTAGCTTTCACTACTGTAACATTACAGCGCCTCTGGCCATACCCCTTCGTTGCACAGGGTGTATGCGCGTGGTGAATGTGCGTAACCTGAAGCGTTTGTGATCTCATTAATCCTGATGTATTTTTTTGTAGTCCCCAAACTTCATTTGCTCTAGGCTTTGCTAAGCTAACTCTGTAAAATCCAATGTCCCCCTTTCGCATTGAACTTTGAGCGTCTTACATTCAGAGATGGTGTTATGTTCTCACAGCTACATTACACATCATCTAAAGTTTAAAATATGATATCGTAGTGGACCACCTCTTTAAAATGGTTGATTCGATATCTATTGAAATAGCCTGAGTATTGATGTAAACAATTAGCAACAGTTAATGCTTAATTTCTTAAAATGATAGTACCCTAATTCTACACAGATTGTACTATTAAATGTAATGAAATAACAAATGGAAAACAGCCATTTGCTGCTTTTTACTGAATATGTTTCATAGCTATTAATGTAGAATTTATTTGACCTTTATAGAATCTTTGTATATCTATATGTGTGTGCGTGTACAGCAGTGTTGGGCATGTTCCTTTAAAAGAGTAATTAGTTATAGTTACTACTGTAATTACCTCTCACAAATAGTAACTAAGTTAGTAACCGAGTTACATAATTATAAAAGTAACTAATTACCAGGGAAACTAACTATTGCGTTACTTTAAAAAAATCTAATGTCAAATGACTATAAAACAAATATAAAACATTGTACACTAATCTACACGATTTTAATGGTGTTGTGGGACGAGGTGAGAGACAACGGCAGCTTGTCCTCAACTATATATCTACAGTAGCTGTTATTTTGTTTAATTCTGTCTGAATAATAAGTGTTTGCGGTGGAGAAAATCAAGTTTTATTTGCGTTGACGTCGTGGCTTTATCTCCTCCTTTGGTAACAGAGCTCAGGTTATCACCTGCAAAGCCACTAATTTTATGGTGGCATGTGATGACGTGAGGTGCTACATTAGATTTTGATTTACATTAGATTAGATTAAAATTACTAGTCACCAACGCAGAGAGACTCTTTTTTTCCCTTGGCATAAGTTGCACGATGCATAAATATTCTTGCCTTTCACCTCAACGAGGGAAATGTAGTGCTTATATTTCCAGTTTGCAAATGCTACCTTTGAATTTGTTGGATTTGCCATCATTCTGACTCATGGGATCCGTTCTTTATACCTTGCTTAAATGATCTAAGATGATTTGGCAGATCCTGGATCTTTTAATCTTGATAATTTATCTCTGGCTAATTTGGTTCTTCAAACAAGTTCGCAAATCAGATTAAAATGTCTGGATGAATTGATCTGAGATCGCTGCGTGTGTTGTGAAGGACAGATCTATCAATCCTTGGTATCATGATCAGCAATGCAACGATTGATGGCACAGCTGCGTAATGACATCATCTGATTAATAGTCAATTATCCATGTGAGCAAAATGACATAAAATTCGTAGTAAACGGTTTGTTAATTATTATAAGCAATAACTTTCCACCTTTGTTGTGGGCTGCAGGCTTTACACTTTCATGTGTCAAGAATATTTAGCAATTTATTTAATTTTACATTTAGAGCACATTTTCTTTATTATAGCCGCCTATTCAATTAATTTTGCATCAAAAAAAGCATTTTGACATCGGTAAAAGATTCTGCAACTTTAGCGAAGCATGAAATCACCGTCATATTAGCTGTCAAAACAATGTATGTTGACTGCATAAATTATGATTCTATGAACTATTTTTCTATTTTTCCAAGTGTATATAATTACTACTACAAGAAAATTCGGTACATACTTTCAGTATTACCTTTGCTTAAAATGACCTGCTCCTGTTTATATGAAATAAGCCTGCTCCAGAGCAGGTTTGCGCTACCAGACCTGTTGCTATGACAACAACTCTCAGATGAGTTGTGAAGAACGAAACAATCCTGGATCATGTCAAATTGTCAATAACCAAATCCAGCTAATTGAATAATCCATGTACTAAGAACGAACCCCTGGTCATTGGTGTGTGGCACTGACTGTGCGTGTGTGTGAACGCCCGCACTTCTCCACTACTATGCCTCCAATTGGCAAACAATGAAAATGTACTCTATCTAAGCCAATCATCATGTTCTCAGTTTCACAAATCATCATCACTGGTTGGTTAGATGTCCCGCCCCAGCCCTGAACACACACACAAACACCCACCCCAGAGAAAGAGAGGTCCTATGGCTGAGAGAGACGCTGCTCGCATGAAAACTGCTTCAGTGTTCTCAATTATAGTAATGCGCGTTGTAACGGGGGAAACAGTCATTCAACTAATTACTCGTTACTGAAAAAAGTATGGCTGTTAGTAATGCCGTTTATTTATAGCGCTGTTATTTCTATCACTGGTGTACAGTGTGTATGTGTGATGACTTCTGTGGAGCTAAAAAGAGAGTTTTAATACACCTATAGTATGCACCTGATCACTTGTAGAAACACCAGTATTATATATTTACTCAATCAATTTGAAAATTGAATCATGAATCAAATCGATTTGAGTGCCTATGAATTAGAATTGAAATCTGAATCAATGCCCAGCCCTATATAGTCAGCCGCTTGACTGTTTTGTGGATTAAAGTTTGTTAGTTTGACAACTACACACTGTCTCTGTCAGGTGAGTCTGTTTTAGGCCTCTGCTGTTTTCACAGTGCATTGCAAAACCGCTGCTTCTGCTGCCATGCTTATTTTTACAGTTCAAAAGGAAAAGGTCTCGTCTGGTCTGGCCTGTATGTCTGTGTCTGTGTTTGTATGTACTGTATGGTTAGATAAAGCACGCTGCAGAAGTTTGCAGCTACACACTGTGGTTTGTCTACAGCTATGTTCGACTTTAAGTTTGGCAGGAAGTGTATACTTACAAAAAAAAAAAAGTCAGCCTTGCAGCTGTGTATACCATAAAGCAAGAGCAGTGAGAAACGGGTTGTGATTGTCCTCTCCACAAACACCACAATCACCAACGTAAAACGATTGTTCTGCAATGAGTTTGGTCCATCGAAAGTTTCGCTAAAAATGCTTTTTAAGAAACATCATTTGCTAAAAAGATAAGATGGCTTTCCAAAGAATAGCAAATTGTTTGCAAAATTAGGCAGTTAATCTATATTTTAAAATTTAGTACAGATGTATGTAGGTGTGTGCGAGTGTTTATATATACACTCACCGGCCACTTTATTAGGTACACTTTACTAGTACCGGGTTGGACCCCCTTTTGCCTTCAGAACGGCCTTAATCCTTTGTGGCATAGATTCAACAAGGTGCTAATAATATTCCTCTGAGATTTTGGTCCATATTGACATGATAGCATCACGCAGATTTGTCGGCTGCATATCCATGATGCGAATCTCCCGTTCCACCACATCTCAAAGGTGCTCTATGGGATTGAGTTTGGGTTTACTGTGGTCATAAAAGAAATGTACATGGTCAGCAACAATACTCAGGTAGGCTGTGGCGTTGACACGATGCTCAATTGGTACTAATGGGGCCAGAGTGTGCCAAGAAAATATGCCCCACACCATTACACCACCACCACCAACCTGAAGCGTTGATACAAGGCAGGATAAATCCATGCATTCATGTTATTGATGCCAAATTCTGACCCTACCATCCGAATGTTGCAGCAGAAATGGAGACTCATCAGACCAGGCAACGTTTTTCCATACTTCTATTATCCAGTTTTGGTGAGCCTGTGTGAATTGTAGCCTCAATTTCCTGTTCTTAGCTGACAGGAGTACCACCCGGTATTGTCTTCTGCTGCTGTAGCCCATCCGCCTCAAGGTTGGACATATTGTGTGTTCAGAGATGCTCTTCTGCAGACCTCGGTTGTAACGAGTGGTTATTTGAGTTACGAAGCTCGAACCAGTCTGGCCATTCTCCTCTGACCTCTGCCATCAACAAGGCATTTGCCCCCACAGAACTGCGGCTCACTGGATATTTTCTCTTTTTCGGATCATAGTCTGTAAACCCTAGAGATGGTTGTGCGTGAAAATCCCAGTAGGTCAGCAGTTTCTGAAATACTTAGACCAGCCTGTCTGTCACCAACAACTATGCCAACTTCAAAGTCACTTAAATCACCTTTCTTCTCCATTCTGATGCTCGGTTTGAACTGTAGCAGATCAGCTTGACCATTTGCGCTAACGAACAGTTGAACAGGTGTATCTCACAAGGATTCTTTTAATATATCAAATTGTTGTTGCGTTTTGATCTAAATTATATATTTTTTAAATAAATTTTTACATTTTAATGTAAAGCAAGTTATTCATTTAAGAAGTAATCAAGGTTATTTAAGATGCTTTACATAGAAATGAATCAAAATAATTCTTAAAATGATCGATAAAAGCAGAAAACAAACAAGCAATCACAACAGAGAAGGAAGGTAGGGGATAATATATGTAAAATGATTTTAAAAATTGGTTCAAAAGAAATAAAAAGAAATACAGTTCAGTCATTTGGAGGCAGCACAGTACATGCACAGATGTGTTTTAAAGATAAATGCTGTAAAGATTTTTGTTCATTGTTAAATGAAGCAAACAATTTCAAATTGTGAAGTGTCTCTGAATCTGGTTTTGGGTGACCGTTTTCAGCAACCGTGACCAATTCCTGGTGTGCTTTTTCTTTTGTGTGATCCTGTTCTTCAGGCTCAAGTTTCAGTGTTTGACACAGTATGTGATCTCCAGCTGTACTTTGGTCCCTGGGGGCCTTGTTTTAATGCATCGCCATGGCAGCCACACCATAAGGCATACAGGTGGACCATCACACATATGCTACAATGTCCTTTATCAGCTCGTGATGACAGATTTGATTCTACCTTGTTGTTGTACTGTAACTTGTTTACCACTTTCTAACTAAATCCAATCGTGGCATTGGTCAGAATGAGTCAAATCATTTGGGTCCACCAATAGCCATAAAAATAATGTCTTGTTAAAATGGACACGCTGTTAACAATTTCCTATAAAATCTACAGTAACTTACTGACAGCAGTTTGCCAGTGATGTACTGTAAATCAGTTTCGGCAAAAATACTGTATTTAAATAAACAGCACCATTTATCTTGCTCTGGATGTATTTACAGAATTGTATGTATGGCTTTACTCTAAAATAAAGTAATTTTCACAATGTAACTTTAAAATACAGTAACATACTGCATAACTGTCCTACAGTAAAATACAGTTCATATTACAGTTAAATACTGTAACTTTACAAAAACAGTGCAGTTTAACTTGGACAGTATAAACAATAGTTGCTTTTGACCACTGATGTATTCAGATGTTTTCAGAGTTCATCAGCTCCATGTTGATGACTGGCACAGGCTGATCCCATTCACAAAGTAGTACTTTGTGAGATGAATTAGAGATGACTTGTCATTCAGTGGGCTGCTCTGTCTGCAAACTCAGCGGATGAGAGGAAACACACTAACAAACAGTCTTGTATTAGTATTGTAAATACTTTTAAACCTCTAAGTCCTAAACATAAAACATTTTCAAATGAAAAACGCATGGATAAAAGTACAACTCTAATAGTTTCAGCTCTTTGTGTTTCTGCTCATACAGGAAATATGGGTTACACCACAAGATTGCATTGGATTAGACAACTATATATATAAATAAACACAAGTTGTGCATTATTTCAGCATGTTGTGTTTCATTTAAATTGATAAGAAAAGTATGTGTCGGAATTTGGCTGTTGTAGTCATCAGTGTTAGAACAAAAATCAGGGTCACACTTTATTTTGATGGTCCGTTTGTTGAATTTAGGTTACATTGCCAACTAATTCTCATTAAATTATAAGGAGACTGCTGGGGTTGCTGGGGTTAGGGTTAGTGTAAGCTGACATTTCTTATATTCAGTTAATGTCTGTTGAAGGAGCAGTATCAACTGATATTAAGCAGACAGTGTACTGATACTCAAATGGACCGTCAAAATAAAGTGTTACCAAAAACAGAAACCACATCTTCTGTGTTTCATTTCTGTTTTTACAATGGAAAAAGGAATGGGAGCAGAAATACAGATTAACCGAGCTTAACTGTAATGTGGATATTCGACGGTGGTTTAAATAACCATTTACCACACCACAAACTAAATACGAACTCTGAAGAGTTTGGATACACCTCCCCCACACATACACAAACACACACACACACATACATAGTTGATTTGGCGGTTTATGAGGACTCTTCATTGGCATAATTAATTTTTTTTTCAACATAGGCTCATTCTGAAAGCGTAGCCCTATATACATTTCTGGAGATCGCAAATTATATAGCCAGAATTACGTAAGGCTGCATTTTATCTTTAAAACAAACGGGGTGCTATGACGTCGTTCCTTTTCGCGCTTACCAGCTGACCACTTACCTCCGTGTGGACGGCTTTTCCGCTGTTACCAGTTTGTCCGGTGGCTCTTCACGTACGTCAGAAGATTTGAGACCCAGAGAGGAGTTGACCATGATGACGGGGTTCGAATCTAGCCAAAAAAATAAAACAAACAAGTAAGAATGTAGAATGTAGTAAAATCTTGAAACGTGGTGAATAAAATCAGGCTGCCACAAGGGCTTTTTCTTTTCTGGATTGCTTTTCAAAACACTTTCGGTTGGGTTTAGTGAAGGCGTTGGTCGCTGGTCAATCGGGGCTTTTTAAAACACTACCGGTTGGGTTTAGGGAAGGTGGTGGGTGGGGTTATCGGTCAATCGGTGAATTAGTCAGTCAGTCGACAGCGGCCTCTGGTGGATTTAAGTGAGAACAGCAGGTGCGAATGACACACAGCGGCTTCTGGCGGTTTCGCAAAAAACAAAAACTGCAAAAAAATGTAGCTCCTGGGATGTATTTGGTGCTCTCCAGAAATGTATATAAGGGTACATAATCAGAATGAGCCTGGGTTGTTTTTACAGTATTTATTATATTACCCTGACCCTAGCCCTAAACCCAACCCTCACCATACATTTTAATGTGATAAGACCCTAATAATTATGATTTTGAACAGTTTTGAATTATGAGGACACTGGCCATGTCCTCATAAACCACCTCAGCTTTGTAATACCTAGATCATACCTATGTCATTATATGAATTACTCGCAAACCACAAAAACTAGTGCACACACACTCACACATGTACTCATTTAAATATAACACTGTTTTAAAACCTGGATTTTACACACATAAATGAGCATCAATTTGATCAAAAAGATTTTTCTTGGTTTCTTTGTTGTGTTTCATTTGATTTGAGATTCATGCACACACTCAAACAAACATTTAAAGTTTTTAAACCACTAGTTGCACCAAATCAGCACAATCCATCATAAGCCAGTCTGAATCTGGGCTTTCCAGCAGTTCGGTTGCTGTGTGCTCTTTTCATCATAAATAACTTGATAAGGCGGCCATGGCAGAGTGAATGGAATTTTGTTTTCTGGGTTTTTTTCTTGGAAAGAATGTTTCTGGGATATACACAGATGTCACACACACACACACACACACAACACACAGACTTTTACAGAATCCACTATGTGATGCACTGCTCAAGGTCAGCTCTTATTTGCTATTGAGGTCTCTGTCCTTTCAATCTGTCTGGTTATCTCTTGGCTTCCCTACAAATGTGTGTGTGTGAGTGTGTACACTTTCCTTTTAGCTTTGAGCAGCACTCTCTCTTACCTGGATTTCCCATACTACCAGCATTTTTTAAGCTTTAAAGTGGATGTATTCTGTTTTTTTTAGTTCTTTTTCTGGATTACTTTTGAAAACTGTCGGTTGGGTTTAGGGAAGTGGGTGGGCGGGTCAAACGGTGCTTTTGAAAACACTATTGGTTGGGTTTAGGAAAGAAGGAAGGTGGGTTAATCAGTCAGTCAGTTATTCAGTTAGTCGGTCGACAGCGGCCTCTGGTGGACTTACGTGAGAACAGCAGGCGCGAATGGCACTTGCGAGAGAAATTTGAGATCTGAAAAAGCCTACACAGCGGCCTCTGGTGGATTTTGGAAAATATTTGGCGCTCTCCAGAAATGTATATACCGGTACGTTTTCAGAATGAGCCTGGGTTGCTGTTATGATTGGCTAGCAGTTTTGCATATTTAAAAATATTTTGTAAGTTGGAAAGAACAGCTGTTTAGGCTCATTCTGAAAACGTAGCCCTATATACATTTCTGGAGATCGTGAATTATGTAGCCAGAAGTACGTATGGCTGCATTTCAACTTTAAAACGAACGCTACGGGGCAGTATGACGCTGTTCCTTTTCGTGCTTACCATCTGACCGCTTACCTCCATATGTACTGCTCTCCGGCTGTTACCAGTTTGTCCAGTTAGTTCACCATGTACCTCGGCGGACTTGAGACAGGTCAATCAGTGCTTTTTAAAATTCTATTGATTGAGTTTAGGAAAGGAGGAGGGTCAGTCAGTTGATCGGTCAGTCAATCAGTCATTCAGTAAGTCAAACAGTCAGTCGACAGCAGGCCTCTAGTGGATTTATGAGAGAATAGCGGGCATGAATGGCACTCGCAAGAAAAATTTGCGATCTCAAAAAGCGTACACAACAGCCTCTGGTGGATTCGCAAAAACAAATACTGCAAAAAAAAACGTAGCTCCTGGGATGTTTTTGGCGGTCTCCAGAAATGTATATAGAGGTACGTTTTTTAGAATGAGCCTCAGTTGTATAGACTAGTACCATCCTATGCAAGTTTGTGGAGCAAGTAAGACTGGAGTTATTGACTAATTTTTATTTTGTTATTCATTTTTGGACACAGTAATGTTTGCAGTGTATTGAAATATATAAACATTTAAACTTTGTGAACGTTTTATACCTTTTAAATAGCTAAATTACACATTGAAATTCAAAAGAGTCTAATAGGTTTACTTTTATGTTGTCTCTATTTTGCCAAGTACTCTTGTGGCATCAACTCATACCTACAGTACATGCTCCAAATGAGCTTGTAGCAATACAGTACATGCATTTAAAAAAAGATTGTTCTTTCTCTTCCAAGAAATCCGACGTTTGATTGCACACTTGTTTTTAGGCCTATTTTCATGCAGACATCTAGCGTGAGAGTTGATTAGCATAATGTCTCATCTGTAAACATTGCAAAAACATTGCAAAAATGAAGCTTCATTTCATCATGGAATGTTTTAGCAGCATATTGCAAATTTCGCAAAACATTTTAATGACTTGTCTTTAAAACATACAGTGACAGCTAAGTGTGTGATATCAGGAGGATCTTGTGGTCGATGTTTGAGCTCTTGTGCATACGAGTGGTCTGTTGAGCGGCTGTTAAATTCATGATTTTCATAGTTGAACATCTTTGGTTATTATCTCTAAAGCATGCACACATTTTCACTGCTACCTTCTCGCTTCACGCCTAGACGCTTTGCTCTCTCTTTCTCTCTCTCTCCTTCAGTTAATCTCTTTTTCACACACTCACAAAATCTACAAAGAGAAAGCTAATACTGTAACCTTATTTCATTCCCTGCCTGATAATTATTAATTGTAATATTTCTCCCTATTATTGGGGAAATAAAGTCACATTGCGCTGTAGGAAAGACTTTTCCTGGTTTGGCTTTTATGATAAATTCTGATGTGTCTCTCCATTGTATTATTTAAAACTTTTATTTTTAAAGCATCTTTTATGTCTTCATCTAGCTGAAAAAATATAGCAAATGTGTTTTGTTGATGATTGTAAAGTAGTTTGGTGTTTTGTTAATGTGCTGAACTGATTTAAATGTTTTTGCGGTACTACTGAAGAAGTTAATTGCTAAAATAAGTGCATTATATATATATATATATATATATATATATATATATATATATATATATATATATATATAATAGTTTTAATAACTCATTTCTAATAACTGATTTATTTTATCTTTGCCATGATGACAGTACATAATATTTTACTAGATATTTTTCAAGACACTTCTATACAGCTTAAAGTGACATTTAAAGGCTTAACTAGGTTAATTAGGTTAACTAGGCAGGTTAGGGTAATTAGGCAAGTTATTGTATAATGATGGTTTGTTCTGTAGACTATCGAAAAAATATATAGCTTAAACGGGCTAATAATTTTGAACTTAAAATGGCTTTTAAAAAATTAAAAACTGCTTTTATTCTAGCTGAAATAAAACAAATAAGAGTTTCTCCAGAAGAAAAAAATATTATCAGACATACTGTGAAAATTTCCTTGCTCTGTTAAACATCATTTGGGAAATATTTTAAAAAGAAAAATAATTCAATTTATATATATATATATATATATATATATATATATATATATATATATATAGAAACAAACCTACACTGTAAAACCTACCAGTAAATATCACTTAATGATATAAGTAAGTTTAACTTTAAATTTTTTTTAAAAGGTACTTTTAATAATGAAAAAGTTTCGGCAACTCCAACCCAGGCTCATTATGGATATGTACCCTTGTATACACTTCTGGGGAGCACGAAATACATCCCAGGAGCTACGCTTTTTTGCAGTTTTTGTTTTTGCAAATCCACCAGAGGCCGCTGGGTACACTTTTTCAGATCTCAAATTTCTCTTGTGAGTGCCATTCACGCCTGCTGTTCTCACGTAAATCCACCAGAGGCCACTGTCAACTGAAAGACTGACTGACCGACCGGCCGACTGACCGGCCGACCGACTGACTGACCGATTACCACCCCTTCAATAAACCCAACCGATAGTGTTTTCAAAAGCAATCCAGAAAAAGAAAAGCCGTTGCGGCTGCTTGATTTTTACCACATTTTCAGATCTTACCATGTTTTCACCCTGTTATTTACTTGTTTATTTTATTTTTTGCCTTACCTGTTTTTGTCTTACCTGCTTTCTGGAACTGTTCTTCACCGGATTCTAACCCCATCATCACGGTCAACCCCTCTCTGCATTTTAAGTCCACCGATGTACACTGCGAGCTACTGTGCTGAGCTACTGAGCTAACTGGTAAAAACAGAAAAACCATTAACACGTACTTTTGGCTACATAATTCATGCTCTCCAGAAATGTATACAGGGGCATGTTTCCAGAATGAGCCTGTGTTGGGCAACCCATAAACTGATTGCATTAAGCAAAACTCAAAACGAATGAGTTATGAATGAATTAATTCAGTTTTTTGTGTTAACTTAACTCTAATGCTAGAAGCATGCCAAACCATTTAAGAATTTATATAGTTGTTTGGACTTAATTTGTTTTATTAACTGAACTCAAAATGTTTACGTTACTGATACTCTAATAAATGTTTGACGATATCAACACAAATAATAAATGTGTAATATATGTATATATAAATAATATATAAGTACTCTATAGTACATTTACAGGACTCAAACCATTCGGCTTTAAAACTTAAATGGTGTGCAGCAATTGTTTTCCTCAAACAGTTTGAGTTAACTTATCGAGTTTTACAGTGTAAACAAAGCAATTTTGTTACATAGATATTTAAATTCAAATATAATTTGTATCATAAACATGTGTATTTTATATCTAAATTTACAGTAAATAAACATTTTCTCAAATATATGCATGCATTTGTGTATTTATATATACAAAATAAAACTTGATTAAGAGATAAATCTCGATTAATCGCGATTCATTTTTTCACAGCACAAAAAAACCCCTTGAATTCCATGATTTTTATGCCCTTCTAAAATGCTGATAAATGTTTAAAAATAATAAAAATTTGTCCTAAAAAATATTGATTATCTTTGCTGATAGGTGACATGGTGGCTCAGTGGTTAGCACTGTCGCCTCACAGCAAGAAGGTCGCTGGCTCGAGTCCTGGCTGGGTCAGTTGGCATTTCTGTGTGGAGTTTGAATAAGTGAATTGAATAAACTAAATTGGCAGTAGTGTATGTGTGTGAATGAGTGTGTATAGATGTTTCCCAGTACTGGGTTGCAGCTGGAAGGGTATTTGCTGTGTAAAGCATATGCTGCATAAGTTAGCGGTTCATTCCGCTGTGGCGACCCCTGATTAATAAAGAGAATAAGCCGAAGGAAAATGAAAAAGTCACAACTTCGTGTTCAGAAAATATATCACAATAGAAACAAATTGCATACATTAAACCATTTTATATCATTGAGATATGTGCAGACACGAGTCGTATTTAAAATATTTAGGATGTGATCTTAAAAAATATAGTTGAGATTTATGGGTTGTTTTTAAATACTGTCCACCTGCAGACTGACGGTTAGATCTGCAAAAATGAAGCATCCTTCAAGCTGATTGTCTGCTATTTTTTCTGTACATAAATAAGCATGTCACAGTGAGTGAGAGAGAGAGAGAGAGAGAGAGAGAGAGAGAGAGAGAAACACACAGAAAGAAGTAGCAGCGAGAGCAGAAAAAGATAACATGCAGGAAATTGAGAAAGGATGACAGCTCTGTATGAGCCAAGAGATGCTGGAGATCTTTCTCAGCAAGTCCTCTTAACCTTTTCACAGGCCCAAACGTCAGCAACTCATACTTCCTATGAACAGAATTAAAGATCGGTTATTGTGCACTTTCAGTTGCTTTAGCATATTGCTGATCATATATTGCATTAGGCCTATAGGAGCTCTACAAACAGGAAGTGTTTACTTTGCATATGTTTGCCCAATGCAGATACTGTGCAATCTGGGTTCCCTTTATTTTTACATTTGCACAATTACTAAAAATTTTATGCATCGCAGGTATAGAAAAAAATGAAGCCTTAGTAGTCTTCAGATTTGGATGAGTCTGTTAAAAATGATAAACTACTCATGCAAGGGTTTATTCTTAACCTGTAAAATAATGAATTGAAGACAGAGACATACTGGATTACTGTTGCAAAATAAAGCACAATAATATTCAGGGTATTGTAAATGTTATAACTATTGACGATTTATATTATCTTTTCATTTACAACGTTTAGTTAATAGTTAAAAGGTTCATAGTTATTGTCCAGTGACCGTGGGAACTCATTTTATTTTATTTTATTTTATTTCTTTATATTGATTTTTAAAAATATTTTCATTTTATTTTATTTTTATTTATTTTATTCATTAATTAATATATTTTTATTTAATCTAATTTATTAATTTTATTTTATTTTTTATAATTTTTTTATTTTTATTTTTATTTTATTTAATTTTTATTATTTATTTATTTATTTTTTTAATTGATTTATTTTTTTTATTTTATTTAATTTATTTTATTTTTCATTTTATTTAATTTATTTAATTTGTTTATTTATTTGTTTAATTAATAAATATATTTATTTTTATTAATTAATTTTATATTTTATTTATTTTTATTTTTTTATTTTATTAATTAATTATTTTATTTTATTTTCAAAATTGAAATCCCAGCTTCTGGTATTTATTATTACTGATTTATTTATTTATTTTTTTTATTAAATTTATTTAATTAATATTTTTTTTATTATTTTTATTAATTAATTAATCTATTTATTTATTTTATTAATACATTTGCTATTTAATTTTATTTATTTAATTTATAAAAAAAAATGTATAAACATTTTTTATTGTATTTTATTATATTTTTATTTTATTTATTTATTTATTTTATTAATTAATTAATAAATTTTTATTTTATTTTTTTATTTTTTATTTATTTACTTATTTATGTTTTTATTTTTTTATTAATTACTTAAATTTTATTTTATTTTATTTCATTTTCAAAATCGAAATCCCAGCTTCTGGTATTTACAATTACTGTTATTATTAATAGCATTAATAAGAATAAGAATTATTAGCCCTCCTTTGAATTTGGTTTTCTTTTTTAAATATTTCCCAAATGTTGTTTAACAGAGCAAGGAAATTTTCACAGTATGTGTGATAATATTTTTTCTATAGTATAAAGTCTTATTTGCTTTATTTCAGCTGAAACAAAAGCAGTTTTACATTTTTTAAGAACCATTTTAAGGTCAAAATTATTAGCCCCTTTAAGCAAAATTTTTTTCCGACTGTCTACAGAACAAACCATCGTTATACAATGACTTGATAACTACAATAAATTACCCTAACCTGCCTAGTTAACCTAATTAACCTAGTTAAGCCTTTAAATGTCACTTTAAGCTGTATAGAAGTGTCTTGAAAAATATCTAGTCAAATATTATTTACTGTCATCATGGCAAAGATAAAATAAATCAGTTATTAGAAATGAGTTATTAAAACTATTATGTTTAGAAAAATCTTCTCTCCGTTAAACAGAAATTGAGGAAAAAAATAAACAGGGGGGCTAATAATTCAGGGGGGCTAATAATTCTGACTTCAACTGTATATAGTACAAAATACAGTAATTGAAATATATTTAATACATTTTTAATACAGTGGCATCATTTCATGTAGTTTTTTAAATTTATCTTTATGATTATACTTTATAGTACAGATTCTTAGTCTCAAAGTCAAACGACTTGCTTTCAAAATCAACATTTTCATGTACTCTGTTAAATTATATAAAATAACAATTAACCACCAGCTCAGTTTTCACAACCCTAACACAGAGAGAGAGAAGTGTAGAAGAGACAGAGCTGTGACTTCTGCTAACAGACGGACAAACAGATGGAGAAGTGTGTGTGCATGCGTGTATGTGTGTGTGTGTGTGTGTGTGTGTGTATGTGTGTGTGTTACAGGGTGACTCTGAGTGATTGTACTGCCCATCTAGGAAGTGAACGGCCTACTGTACATCTCTGCCCTATACAAACACATGACGCCAATGATAACAGTGCTCCCCCTAGTGTTTCTGTGCATTTAATGCCCTCTTGTTCTATTTTTAGGAGATAAAGAAAGAATCGAAAAAGGAGGTGAAGAAAGAGTCCAGTTTGGCCGGCTCCAAGTCAGACCTGTCCAATGGCAGCGCCAGTCCCAGATCAGAACCCAGCCTCAGACCCGCCAAGAAAGGTAGAGTATCTGATCTATTCCTGATGCCGAAAGCTTATTCAGCACAATAAACCACACTGCCTCATGGGATTCTGTTTAAAGTTTCTGTGGATCAGAGATTCAGTTAAAAAGAGATCTGCCTCAGGTTTGCTTCTGCAAGACGAGGAGAGTGGAAGATAATTCATAAAATACTCTTACAAGGACTCTACTGCTTCTACTTTGCTAAGTCACTCCTACGAGTCCAGAATCTGTCTATCAGAGCACTTGTGATGAGATGTACAGTTGAAGTCAGAATTATTAGCCACCCTTTGATTTTTTTTACATTTTAAAAAATTTCCCAAATGATGTTTAACAGAGCAAGGAAATTTTCACAGTATGTCTGATAATATTTTTTCTTCTGGAGAAAGTCTTATTTGTTTTATTTCAGCTAGAATAAAAGCAGTTTTTTATTTTTTTAAACCATTTTAAGGTCAAAATTATTAGCCCCTTTAAGCTATTTTTTTTGATAGTCTACAGAACAAACCATCGTTATACAATAACCTGCCTAGTTACCCTAATTAACCTAGTAAAGCCTTTAAATGTCACTTTAAGCTGTATAGAAGTGTCTTGAAAAATATCTAGTAAAATATTATTTACTGTCATCATGGCAAAGATAAAATAAATCAGTTATTAGAAATGAGTTATTAAAACTATTATGTTTAGAAATATGTTGAAAAAATCTTCTCTCCATTTAACAGAAATTGGGGAAAAAAATAAACAGGGGGGCTAATAATTCAGGGGGGCTAATAATTCTGACTTCAACTGTATATGTGTGTGTGTGTGTGTGTGTACTTATATATTTGATGAGGACACAAAGTTGTATAGTGACAAGGGTATGACCTAGTTGTACTCTAAGGTGGTAATTCAAAACATTTGAAATCATACATAACTCAGACTTTTGAAGAGATTTGGGTAACACTTTAGAGTAATGGTCCATTAGTTAATATGGTTTAATGTATTTACTAACATTAACTAAGTATTAATGATCTTGTAAAGCATTTCCTAATCATAGTTCAACATGAACTAATGCATTATTAAAATCCAAAGTTGTGCTTGTTAGCAGTAGTTAATGCACAATGAGTTAACCGGAACTAACATTGTTTAACTTATATGAATGCAAATAGCACTTTACTGTATTTAAGTAGATTTTTCTGGTATCATTACTTTACTTTACTTCACTTTACTTCATTACATTTTTGCAGAAATTTCTGTAATTTCCACTCCTTACATTTTAAGCTAATTAGTTTTGTTTTAAAGTGTTTGGTGGGATGATCTACAGTATACGATTTCTTGTCATTGTGCAATTTGAAGGCCTTTTCATTTATTCATTTAATTCATTCATTTTCTTTTTGGCTTAGTCCTTTTATTAATCCGAGGTCGCCACAGCGGAATGAACCGCCAACTTATCCAGCATATGTTTTACGCAGCGGATGCCCTTCCAGCTGCAACCCATCTCTGGGAAACATCCATACACACTCATTCACACTCATACACTACGGACAATTTAGCCTACCCAATTCACCTGTCCCGCATGTCTTTGGACTGTGGGGGAAACAGAAGCACCCGGAGTAAACCCACGCGAACGCTAGGAGAACATGCAAACTCCACACAGAAACACCAACTGACCCGAACCAGCGACCTTCTTGCTGTGAGGCGACAGCACTACCTACTGCGCCACTGTGTCGCCCTTCATTTAATCAATTTATTTATAAAAAACAAAAATTCTTATTGTGCACCTATTTCTTTTTTGTTTTTTTTTAGAGCCTATGTTTTTACACACCTTTTGTAGGCTAGTTTATGAAGCTTGCCATGAAAAAGGTATGGATGTCTAACGTCAAAGTCCCTTTAAGGGAAGTCATATCACTCGGCAGCCATCTTTGAAACACCTCTCAGGCAGTATGCCTGGGAATTCTGTCTAAAACATCAAATTCTCCAAAACTGTTTGCCAAGCTTACGATTACATTACATATTTGGAATCACCAATAGAATTAAACAACAACCGTCTCATAAGTTTAGTTTCAAAACGTTCAAATCAAACTAAATCAGCATTTTTCTGGTTAGCCAAGCTAATGCGTATGCGCACTCAAATGGAACGAGATTACGACACCAACCTTATTTATGGCCGTTCTACATATTATCTTCCTCTGGATAATGATCGTCAGATCGCGCTGCTCTTCTGAAGTAATTCACAACTTGGTCTTGATGGCGAATCTCCTCCAGAAATCACAGCGACAGTTTGATTGCAAGTTTGTGGGCGTTTGAGTAGTTGCTGTCATGTGACGTGTGTTAGACAAGACGGACTGTACCTCACGTTCATTTTATACAGATTACAAAACCAATTTTTTTTTTTTGAAGTGTAGTTGGTTCATACAGATTTCAAGCTTTATTTTGAGATATTTCGTATGTCTGTGAAGCAAGTATTCGTTAAGATTCCAGTGCGTTTGTTGACCACAAAAAACTATCGTAAAAGCACACGTCTGGTCTGAGCTTCTCCCCCGGAGAAACTTCAGTCTATAGTGATCAATGATTGCCTCCTGTACTAGTAGGTGGGGCTTCATTCGTCATATTGATCGTAACACTTTTCCCCATTCAAAACTTTACAAGTGAAGCACACTGGGCAATAAAACTGAATCTGATTCTGGTAAAACTAAAACTTGAACAGACATTTAAATTGAAAAAATAAAAAAACGATCATTTACTATTAACAAAAACTGCAATGGTTAATCATTAATAGTAGGATTGCTCTTTGCAGATTCTGTGATATTAAAATGCATAAATTTAAATATGAAGAGCAGTTAATATATATTTGTATTTTGTCTTATTGTTTTGTATTTCATTGTAAATAAATACCATAATAAAATAAGTAAATAATATAAGTCAAACCAATTCTGCTGGAGACCATTTTTATTGATATTTTTACTGTTAGAAATTAAATGTGACAGCCAGTTTCTGAAACACAAGCTTTTTTGAGCCCTCAATTCATATCACCTGATTTTCAGACAACAGCGCTTGTGTTGGTCCATGCGACTTCAATTTGTTTTGCAGATAGATTTGACTTCTAAAATATGTGTGTGCCTCATTGGTTTTCCCCACAGTATTGGGTATTGAAATCTGGCCTTTTCTGTGCTGTTTGGCCTTTAAGACAATAATATCTGTAGGTCAGAGTTGGGCTGCCCAGTTTCTCCATTCTTTAGAGAACTGAAACTCAGATTCATTTGTTGTCAGACGCTGATTCTGGAGCCTCAAATAGAGCTGTGTGTTTTAGTGAGCAGAGCTAATTGTTTAGCATGAAGTAAAGAGAAGAGAGACACCTAGTGCTACAATGTGTAAGTGCTGCTCTCTTCTCTAATACTATTGATATAAAGTATTACCTAGTTTTTAAGCAAATATCTGAATTAAAATGAACATTTTCTGCGAACATATCAATTCTAGAATATTTGGAGATTGAAGGATTTATTTTATTGGATAATTATTATTATTATTATTATTTTACACTTTAATAAAATACACTACATTGCTGTTGTGTATTTTTGCTGAGAATAAAATACTACAGGGATGACAGGTAAATAGATGGATTGATAGATGGAGCATTGGTTGGATAGATAGACAGACGCCCTTTTCAGATAGAAGGATAAACGGATGGATGGATGGATGGATGGATGGATGGATGGATGGATGGATGGATGGATGGATGGATGGATGGATGGATGGATGGATGGATAAATGGATGGATGGGCGGGCGGCCGGGCGGATGGATGGATGGATGGATGGATGGATGGATGGATGGATATGTAGATAGTTGAGAAATAATATAGTAAATAAATGAAAAGATAGATGGAGGGTTGGTTGGTTGCATGGATAAATGGAAGGATAGGTAGATAGTTGAGTAGTAATACATTGTAAATAGATGGAAAGATAGATGCAGAGTTAGATGGATAAATGGACAGATGGACAGATGGATGGATGGATGGATGGATGGATGGATGGATGGAAATTTGAAGGGATAATAGATTGTAAAAAGATGGAAAGATAGATGAAGGGTTTGATGGATGGATTGATGGATTAATGGATGGATATTTGAAGGGATAATAGATTGCAAAAAGATGGAAAGATAGGTGAAGGGTTAGATAGATAGATGGATTAGTAGATAGTTGAAAACATTATGGGTAAATAGATGGATTGATGGATGGATAGGTAGATTGTTACAACCTGTCCTCCTCATGTGTGTGTATTCGTCATGTGACCGTCACCATGTGCTCCTGTGTTCCCGTTCCCGTTCCCGCCATGTCGTTCTGTTCATTACCTTCACCTGTGTCCATCCACCTGTGTGTCATTATCGTCATCTTGTCCCTGTGTATTTAAGTCCCTGTATTCAGTCTGTCTCTCATCCGGTATTGAATTGTCTACATGTCTTGATGTTTGTCTTCTAGCCCTGTTCATCCTGTGATCTTCGTAAGTGTCCTTTAATAAATATATGTACTTTTAATAATCCTGAGACCTCGTGCCTGCTTCCTCGGAACGTCAAGCGTAACAGAATACCGGAACTAAAAAAGTTTGCGGCGTGTTTTTCCTTCGTTTTATCTTCATAGTCTTTTTGCCCCCAGAACAGCCTCGAGGACCATACAAACAGTTTCCTGTTATTAGCTGAAAGGTCCAGCTGGCCGGACGACGTGCTCTGCGGGTTCTACAACTCCAGCTTGAACACCGCGTGCAGAGCATGGTCGTCCGAAGATGGTCCTCGGGGCAATCTTGCCTATGTGGAGTGGACACTGGCGAGGAACCGACCATCGTTCGACGTCAGTGCCACTCCAGACCCAGTGACCAGCCCTACCATCTGCAAGGAGCATACGCCAGAGCCCACCGCAGACAGAGAGCCACCCGCGGTGTGTGAGCCATCGCCATCGAGAGCGACAGAGCAGAATGCCACCGAGCAGGAGGAGCTCAACCAATCGTCTGACCAGGTGTGTGAGCCGGCAGCATCGCCAGAAGTGGGAGTCCTGGTGGACATCGAGGGACCGAGCGAGAGTCCCGCCCACCGACCCACAGCAGAGGGTGAGCTGGCCCTGGACCCTGAAATGCTGCTCATCGACTTCTGGAGCGAAGTCAAACCCCTTCGGCTGTTCCCAGACAGCCCCTTTTCAGTCCCGTCCGTCCCAGAAGACGAAAGCTCCAGGGTCATGAGCAGCATCCCACCCGACCCGCCCTCTTCATCTCCAGTGACGTCATCCACAACCATCCTGCCATCTCCAGTGCGGCTACAGTCAGCCAGTCCCCCTGCTCACCCTCCAACCGCATGTGTGGAGGTATCTCTGCGGGCCTGCCCACCTGTTTCGCTGGCCAGAGGTTGTCACCTGACGTCCTCTCCTTCACCCTCCGAGCTACAGACTCCGCTTCGGCCCTCCGACCCAACGGCTCCACGTTGGCTCTCTCCTCCCTCGTCTCCTCCTTGGCCCGTCAGCCCACCGGCTCCACCAAGCTTCCTCGTCCCCCCGGCTCCGCCTTGGTCAGTCGTCGCCCTGCCTCCACCTCTGGACTCCGCTCCACCGGCTGCGCCTCATCCCTCCATCCTGCCAGCTCCGTTGAGCTCCTCCTTCCCTCCAGCTACGCCTCGGTCCTCTGTCGCTCTGGCTCCACCGCGGTCATCCGGACCTGTGTCGTCGCTTCGGTCGGGTGAGCCGTCCGCTCCACCTCGGCCCTCCGGAACCTCAACGTCACCTTCACCCTTCGGCTCTCCGTCGACTCCTTGGGCTCCACCTCCATCGGCGGTGTCTCCCACGGTTGGCCCCCTGGAGTCGGCGACCACTCCTCCATGGTTCCTCCCTCCGTCGACTCCACCCTGGGCCGTCCTCCTGGCTGTGTCCTGGGTCCTCCTCCTGCTTCACCTCCCTTCCTGGCTCCTCCTCCCTCCTGAGACTCCTCCCTGGCCTCCTCCACTGTTCAACGCCCTCCAACTCACCTCCTGGCTCCTCTCTCCCGTGACTCCTCCCTGGCCTCCTCCTGTTTCCACGCACTCCAGTTCCTCCCTCTCAGACTCTCCTCTCACCCCCTCCTCTTTTTTAGGCGCGAGGACGCGCCTTTTTGAAGGGGGGGGGGGTACTGTTACAACCTGTCCTCCTCATGTGTGTGTATTCGTCATGTGACCCTCACCATGTGCTCCTGTGTTCCCGTTCCCGCCATGTCGTTCTGTTCATTACCTTCACCTGTGTCCATCCACCTGTGTGTCATTATCGTCATCTTGTCCCTGTGTATTTAAGTCCCTGTATTCAGTCTGTCCCTTGTCCGGTATTGAATTGTCTACATGTCTTGATGTTTGTCTTCTAGCCCTGTTCATCCTGTGATCTTCGTAAGTGTCCTTTAATAAATATATGTACATTTGATAATCCTGAGACCTCGTGCCTGCTTCCTCAGAACGTCAAGCGTAACATAGATAGAAGGAGTAATATATTGTAAAAAGATTTATAGATAGATGGAGGGTTGGATGGATGGATGATTGGATGGATCGATTGATTGATGGACATATGGACGTGCAAATGGATGGATGGATGGATGGATGGGTAGATAATTGAAGGGATAATATATGCAGACAGAAAAGACAAAATGATTTATGGAATGCATTTTGGATTTATTGCAGACCGCATGAATAATCCTCCTGTATTTTCCGTGTGCAGGTGAGATGATCAGAAGACGGCGCTGTAAAGCTGCTTTCAGCTACGCTCCACAGAATGAAGACGAGCTGGAACTGAAGATTGGAGACGTGATTGATGTCCTTGGGGAGGTGAAGAGATTCAGATACATGCAGGACCAAAAGAGTCAAATGACTGAACCTGTTGTTTATCAGTAATCCTCATATCTGTGTTTTTTTCACTCAGGTGGAGGAGGGATGGTGGGAAGGTGTTCTTCATGGCAAAACCGGGATGTTCCCCTCAAATTTCACCAAGGAGGTCCTGGCCGAGGTTGAGGATCTGACACCACAGGACGACACACGCAGCACACGAACCAGTCAGTCTGCAACACACACACACAGCACATCTGAAAACACTTCCACTTCTTACTAGCACAATGTCTGTGGAAGGTCATGCAGTTCTTTCTTTATTTTTTGGAGATATATTGCTTTATTGAAGTGGCAATTTCCCAGCAAGCAAGCAGATGGTGAAATGTTTCATCCCATCACATATGACATGATTCACACACCATTTAGCAAGCGACTCCCACAGTGATTTAGCAGTTTTGTGATTTTACGGTGTAATTCGAGGAATCTCCTCCTCTTCAATGAAACTGATGATCAACTCTTTTGGATGAGTGATGAATGGTGAAAAATGTATCCAGATGTATGTGTGTATCTGTGGATTTAACTTGTAATCTTTTAATAAGTCACTAACAATGATTTAAAAAAATTAAAAAATAGCTAACCCTTACCTCTTACTGCGCGATAAAAAAATATCGCCGTTAATCTATTCTCAAAGTTGGGTTAGGAGCTGGGTCTATTCTACGCAAGCTATGATGACTTTCACCTTGATATACTAGCGCGGATGTATACCTGACCAGTGAGCTGTCTGACAAAAGAGTGCCCTTCTGAATCAAATCAGCAGGATGCCTGACTCTAACTGCAGTTCGGCAGTTTCACTTAACTCACGAACATGACTGGTGAGAGTGTTCTGGAATTTAATAACACATTCCAAGATTAATCTAGATTAAAAAATTAATCTATGCCCACCTATAATATTTTTATATTCTGGGTAAGGCATAAAACAAAAAAATTTTCATCCGATTAAAAATCGTCTGGCCGCCAAAATAACTTACGATAACTCAAACTGTCTGTCAACAAATTTAAATGTATATTTCTGCGCAGTCTGTCCACGCAGACAGATCCGTCATTTGCGTGTACACATGATGCATGGTCACCTACAGCTGACAGAGAATGACATCAGGTAAACCCAGCAAGCATCAACCTGAACTTCTTTCTGAAAGACCAACGTGGCCTTGTATCCATGAAAAAAATATTGTTTTTGAAAGGGCTTCTGCTAAAAATGGAGAATCAAAACTTTTCTAAATCCTCAATATCGGAATTACTTTTTTATGCTGGAGGGAAATGACGTTATGTAGTTCAATACCATGATCAGAAGGATGACACCACTGCTGACATATTACTTTTAGACAGGTATGTTAAAACTCTTTTAGTCACACAAAGCTTATGTAAATTCTGTTCTTGTTTATGAATGTGCACAGAGGTGATTTTCAGCTGCTGAAAACGTCTGGTGAAAGATCAACTATTTTTTAAGTTCATGGAGTACCTTTCACAGCATTAATAATATAGTTGGTTAAATAGCCCTAAGCATTCGTTTAGTAGTTCAAGTGTAGAAGGAGGTGAAAACAAGCGATGTACGAGGATCAGCAAGCACAATTGTAAATGAAAAGTCGCTCGTTGTCTTAACGTAAGTGTAATGTAAAACGATGACAGGATATTTCTGTTTTGAGCATTCCTTTTTTCTGATTTGATTTTTATTTAGTTGAATATGAAAACATAAGTAAATAGCGCTCCTCCGCCTAACCAGCTTTACTGAGGTGAAGTTTGACTTCTATTCGCACATTCGATCATTTTTGAAAAGGGACAACCTGTGACACGCTCCCACTCTAAAGTTACTTTGAATATTTAGTCTGAAATAGCGTATAGGTATGACTTAACATTAGCACTATTTCATTGACTGTGAACAATGTTGTATTTTATAGTCATTGGCTGTTTATATGATTTCGCTGTTTGCAATTTGCAAACAATACTTTTCCCTAATGCCAGTTTTGGGGAAATATAATTCCTGCACCCGCTGGCCTGTCAACAACTACTCTGGACAAAGTGCGTGTCTTCATGGAGTTTTCTAAATGGTGAATGACATGATCTAGTGTTATATAAGGTTGTCTATCATCATCAGATCGTCATATATTCGATGCGTGTTCGTGCGTTCATGACTTAAGGAGGAGTGGCTTTGGATGGCAGGGGAGGGATGTAAGCTATTATGCTAACGTTAGCATTCTGGCAGATCACCTGCTGCACCTTTAGCCATAATACTGTAAAAATACATTTTATAAAAATACAGCTTGTTTTTAAGAACTGCCCGATAAATTTTCTCAGTCCCCACCTGTCTACCCATGTGTTCATGGCAACAGCAATAATAATAATAATAATAATAATAATAATAATAATAATAATAATAATAATAATAATAATAATAATAATAACAATAACAGTAACAATAATAATAATAATAATAATCAAATAAATGAATAAAATAAAAAATAGAAGAGATATTTTTAGATGAGTTACAATGTTAAAAACTTTTATTGGAAATTTTTCTGTCCTGTAACATAATGTACATTTCTGTAATTTAGTTGAATTCATCCTTGCTGAATGAAAGTATTTTTTCTAAGTGCAATACAGCTTCACAATTTTTAGTAGTTCATTAGTGCATGTCCTATTTATTTATTTATTGTTTTTTGCTAAGGAAATAAAATTATAATTTTCATTTTAATTTACCAAACAAAATTCCATGCATATTAAAAAAATATTTGTTTGATGACAGAAAATAAACTATTTAATGATCATAATGGAGTATAAAATACTATACTACTATGTTTTACTCATTTTACATAAAGAAGTTTTGAAGTATTTTAAAAGTTTATTAAATACATGTCAGAATATATTTTTATTTTATTTTAACAAATAATATTATATATTAATACAATTATTTCACTCATTTTCAGTTAAAGTGTTAACAAAAGTGTTTTTGAAACATAAAAGTACTGTTTTTAACATGCCTTCAATTTATATAAAATAATTTATATAATCTATTTGATGCAGACACCAAAATGTCATTTCTCATCAGTGACACACAATCATTATCATTCACTTTCTGAAATGTTGTGAAAGCTCTAACAGCTTGGATTCTGGACAGGCCTACTGTAACAGTCCAGCTGTGAATAATGCTGCATGCAAATCCTCATGCAAATGCTCAGATCCTTCTGTGAAATGTGTGTGTGCAGGTATAAAGGACAGCACCGGCTCAGAGAGCGATGGCGGCGACTCCAGCAGTTTGCGCTCAGACACCGGCAGCGTTTCCTCCAGCTCCGAGATTCAGCCCAAAAAAGTGCGAGGCTTCGGTTTCGGGGACATTTTCAAAGACCAGCCCATCAAACTGCGGCCGAGGTCTGTGGACATGGACAACGAGGCAGAGAAGGTGAGCTTGGGTTATTGAGGACTAGTGTGTGTTTCTGGGATTTTACGGCTCTCTGTAATTACAGTCAGGCCTGTCTATCGTGGTCTCGCCGTCTCTTGTTCATTAAAACCTTCTAGTCTTTCTGTCCCACTGAGAGCAGCATGTGTCCCTTTGCTCATTTCCACGTTTTCTCCATCCAGCACTGGCTGATTTATTAGACCCACTCATCATTTATTTATTTATTTCAGGGGTTTTATTTTTTCAGACAGGTTTGTGTTCGGGTGGAAATTGTATTTGGTGTGTAAATGTGTGCGTCTCTGTTGAGTTCTTGTGCTGTGTGAGTTAGTGGCCTTTTACTATGCAACATACTTCCATATTCATTCAATTTTTATTGTAATTTTAACATAATTTGGAAAGAAATTTACAGGAGGGCTAATAATTTTTCAACTCTTTTCCAAATTATTTTAAAATTTACCTAAAAAATCGAAATAATATGAAAGTTTCTTACAGTATTTCCTATAATATATTTTCTGAAAATAAAGTCAGTTTTGAATTTTTTTAAAAACCTTTTAAATCCCGATTCAAGACAACCGATGCGCTGGTCATGAGCCGTGTCTGTGGAGTTAATGTTGTCCAACTTATTGTCCAGGCTCTCAAAAAAAGGCTTTAAAATCTGTGGCAAAAGAGGCTTTGAGCTCCTTGTGCAGGGCGCTAATTTCAGCTAGCGTGATGCTAAAGCTAGGTGATGAAGACACTTCGCTTTCTTTTTCCACCGTTTACCCTTTCCTTTTGACATGTTGAGTGAGAATATAATACTACACACTATTAGAAAGAAAAATAAATAAATGCAGGTTGCCTAAAGGTTCTAAAACAATGAGGTTTGTAAAGAAGGTTTGAAAAGTAAAGGGAGCTGGTCGCACACACGTCTACACAGGCGACATACCCGGAAGTCCTCTAAAACATTTTAAGGTTAATATTATTAGCCCCCTTAACAGGTTGTTTTCACTTGATTAAACATTTTTTCAATACATCCATGTGTACAAACTTTTTTGAACGTGATAATTCGTTTGACAGCACCAATAAAGATTATATACAGGCCTAGCTATATGAATTTATGTTAATGTGTTACAGTTGAAGTCAGAATTATTAGCCCCCCCTGCATTATTAGCCACCCTGTTTATTTTTCTCCCCAATTTCTGTTTTACGTAGAGAAGATATTTTTTTTTATCACATTTCTAATCATAATAGTTTTAATAACCCATTTCTAATAACTGATTTATTTTATCTTTGCCATGATGACAGTAAATAATATTTTGCTAGATGTTTTTCAAGACACTTCTATACAGCTTAAAGTGACATTTAAAGGCTTAACTAGGTTGATTAGGTTAACTAGGCAGGCTAGGGTAATTAGGCAAGTTATTGTATAACGATGGTTTGTTCTGTAGACTATTGAAAAATATACAGTATAGCTTAAAGGGGCTAATAATTTTAACCTTAAAATAGTTTTTAAAAACTGCTTTTATTCAAGCCGAAATAAAACAAATAAGACTTTCTTCAGAAGAAAAAACATTATCAGACATACTGTGAAAATTTCCTTGCTCTGTTAAACATTATTTGGGAAATATATATTTTTTAAAAATCAAAGGGGGGCTAATAATTCTGACTTCAACTGTATATAAAAATCAGATACAAGCACCACCACACTTATACAAAATCCAGGAGAATATAAATAACGTACCCTGCCATGTAATCGATGCAATGAAATCTTCATCTTGTTTTGCAATAATCCAAGTCTGTACTGGCGTTTCGGCAGTATAAACAATTAACATCGAGATGCGCAGCAGCAGTGTATGTTGGTTGATGGTAAGTTCATTAAGTTCATTCCCCCTTACAAAAAGAAATAAATAATAATGTAGACTATGCGTCTACGCTTTTGTATGCTTTTATCTGTTATTTCGTGATGTCTGGAAGACATCGGCATGGGGAAAAAAACGTTATAGTAATTTATAATAAACTGTATGTAGCGTAATAGCTTATACAGTATCTATCGCCTCGATGACAGGCAAATATATTTTAGTTTTGTAGAAAACTTTGCACTCTTCATGATATAAGGATCATGCCAACATATGTGATTATTTTCTGTTATATCTCATTAGAAATATGGTATAAATCGCAAAATAAGAACTTTCCTCTATGTCACCCATTCAGTGTTTTACTTCCTGCCCTCCATCTGAATTTCCTGTGTCACCAGAACCACGTGATTGAAAACAACCTTTTTTTTTCGACTGTTAACAGAACAAACACCCGAATTTGCCCATTTAACCTAGTTAAGTAATTAAATGTCACTTTAAGCTGAACACTAGTATCTTGAAAAATATCTAGTAAAAAATTATGTGCTGTCATCATGGCAAAGATGAATAAATCAGTTATTAGAAATTAGCTATTTAGAGGTTAACTAACAATTATGACTTCAAATGTCAATCTTTAAATATTTATATAAATCTAAAATATTTAATTCTAAATAAATCTAAATATTTAATTCTAAATAAATCTAAAATATTGATTTTTAAATAAATCTAAAATATTGATTTTTAAATAAATCTAAAATGTTTAATTCTAAATAAATCTGAAATATTTATTTCTAAATAAATCTAAAATCTTTACATTTTATTATTTTAATATTTATATAATATGTTTTTAATAATTTAAAAAATCTTCTAAATACACTAAAAATTCTAAAGCATATATGTCAAATGTCAGCTGTTGAATACATATTTATGTTTACAGGTGAGTACATATGATAATTGAATTTGCAATAATATGACCATTTGCAGTTATTTTTGTCAAAAAAATTATATAATAAAAATTGTTTTTTTTATTGTTTCAAATAACTTTTGTGTAATCAAACTGTTGAAATGTGTTTAAATATTTCATTATTTACCATAAAGCATAACAGCAACAAGCCTATTATATGCTTATTTGTGTTTATTAAAATATATAAAACATGAAGTGATCTTTCAAAACATTTTTTAGTTGTGGTATATTGAAAAATGTCAAAATTGATTGACAATTCAGTAAAACCTAGTGGGTTGATGAATTGTGGCAAACTAAAAAAAATAAATATAAATATTTACATCTAAATGACAGTGAATTAATATTTGTCACCCTTTTAGAGTAAGAGTCAAGCAGATTATTATTGTGTGTCTTCAGTAAATCAAGGTAAAAACTAATCATAATTTCTCTGAGAAACGCTGCACAGATTACGCCCGTATAGCAACTGAGCAAACAGCTGAGGCGGTTTTCTCAGCCACTGAGTCAGGAAGTCATACTCGAAGTGTTCGTGGGGCATTTTCCGCATATTGTGTTGAGTCCGAAAGCAAAGGAAATCTCTCCAGACAGTCTGTGAACATCTATCGTTGCATATTTCCATTACTTATCACTTCCACCTGTTACAAACACAGACAATGTTCTGCTTTGCAAGGCGCGTGATGGGTGGAATATGGAAATGCAGGGTTGTTTATGAGCTGTAGGTTTACCCACATACAAATCTACCACACCCCAACATGACTCTCTTTCCACGTTCAGCCGTCTCCTCTCTCTCTCTTTCTCTCTCTCTCTCTCTCTTTCTCGCTCTGAGCGGCTTCCTGACTTCAGGGCTGTTTGAAAGCAGAACTAGACTGTCATGAGACGCAGTTAGACTGGAAGCTTGCTAAAGGTTCCTGTTGCAGTCAGGATTTTTGCACACAGTCATAGGTTTCAACACTGGAAGACTATTTTGACCAAAGGCAAAGGTAAATAAGTAACTCCTGTCAAATTTTCTTTGTTTTGATTTTTTAATTGGTCTATTTTTAGGCTAAAACTGTGAGGTATTAAATATGGCCGTGTTTTGTTTTCTAAAAAATGGGATTATGGGGTTAAATGTTAATGGTTTTCAGAGCCATCACAGTCTTCACAGCAGGATGTTGTAATGATGTTCTTATAATGTCATTTGAACACTTGGCTATGGCAGGCTGTTTTAACATTCAATCTGAGAAATGTACTTGTATCTGTTTTTATTCTAGTGCCTATTTTTCAGATACTAGAATCCTTTCCATTATTAGTGCTTATTTGTTAGCTACTAGTGCTTATTCTTTAGTAAATATCATATAATACATATAATATATAACACCACTTATACACTGAAAAAAATCTGTTTATGCTTTTCAATTGCATTATGGGATGTTGATTTTTTTCTCCAACAGCTGTTAACATTTGACACTTGTAATAGCTTAAAGTGATATATTGTCTGGGTTGGTGTTGTATATTACGCTACAAAAACCTGGGAATAAACTTCCATAAACAGAAAACACTTGTGAATCACAACATACGGAAACTGCTAAAATATTATTTTACAGTGTAGTATTTATTTATTTATTAGATACAGGTACTTGTTACATATTTAATTAAGAACATGTCCACACTTATACATTTTTATTTAAAAACACATATTTTTATATCCATTTTGACATGTTTTTCGGAAATTATATTGTATCTTTTTTTTTAAATGAGGCTTTCGAAAATGATGACGCATATTTAGTCATGTGACCAATTCAGCTAAAATGGTGGACAACATTTTACAGCAGTTGTTTTGGATGCTATCCTTTTTGACTGCAAAGATTAATGTCAATTTGTACATGCTTCAGATTGCTTTTCTTTAAATGACACAGAATGTTTTCTCAGAGATGTTGAATTGGTATGTCTTCTAGTCCAGTGGTTCTCAAACTTTTTTCATCAAGTATCACCTCAGAAAAGAATTGTCTCTCCAAGTACCACCATAATGAGCAGTATTGAAATACAGTAGCGTAGTAAGCCAGATGAAGCTGCTGCAGCTCTGCACAGTTAAAAAACGAGGCAGATTAATTCCTATTATTAAAAATATCTATTATTGTCAGCCACTTTAAGCATTATAAAGTTTGAACATTAAGACTGTACTGTGCTTATATGTAAAAATCAAACAAATAAAAATAAAATGTCAACTTTAAATTAAAATAAGGTTACTGTTCCTAAAAAGTAAAAAAAAAAAAAAACTACTGTACTTAAATGTCAAGTATTAACATATAAGCTAATTCATCAACACCTGGAAATGTTGCCCGGACCTCAGAAATATAGGCTATATGTCATCATATTCATATATAAATCATTTTTGATAAATTTTGAAATATATGTAGCAAAAGGTAACTAGAAGGAAGCCTGCGTACCACTAGTGGTACATTTACCACAGTTTGAGAACCACTGTTCTAGTCTATATTCTCTATTGTTTTTGCTTATTTATATTCCCCTGTTACTCGCAACAACAACTCTACCACACTGTTGGTTAATTTATGAAACTATTCTTCTCGTCATAATGGCGTAATGAGCTGGAAAGTAAATAACTGCTAGGCGGAAAGGACACATTTCAGAGCATCTTAAGATTTAATGCATGTGCAGTACAGAGACTAAAGTGTCTTCAGTTGTTTCACTGTGGATGAACAATGTTTTGGGAAACGATAGAAAACGTATAAGTAATCTATTAGATAGTAGTTTGTATTCATTAAACACTAGTACTTATGTTATGATCGCCAACGATCAAGCAACTGCAGATCGCTGGTAAACACCCAGATCGCATAGAACTACAAATCCGCCATTATATGGACTACAAGGTCTAGTCATGCACTGCACACACACACCGGTTCCTAATACTGTCTGATTGCAAACACTCACAGCTAAAGCTGCTCATAGATGGATTACAGGACTATTTAAACAGCTCACACACACATCATGGCTGAGTCTTGTTATATTGTTTGTGAACATTAGGACGCGTTTTCCTTGCCTTGCTTTGCCGTGTTTTTGATCCTCGCCTTGTTTGTTTGTTTATGTTGTCTGCTTCCTGCCTGTACTGACCAATCGCCTGTGTATTTAACTATGACTCTGGATTTGCCTGCATACATCTGTTTGCTCCTGATTGTGACCGTTGCTTGCCTCACCATTCTGTTGAATAAATCCTGCATTTGGATCCGCACTCCATTGTCAGCATATACTTCACATTACAACTTATTTATGGATACTACTGTAATTCTCATTTATTACAAACTAGTCCTTATTTAGTATACTAGTATTTATTCATTAGACATTGTTATTTATTAGATAACAAAATTATTACTTTGAACTAAATTTTAAAAATTACTGTCATTTGTTACAGCGAAAATTATAAATTATCCTCAAATTATAGTTTTGACTTGGTTGAAAACGAAAAATTTATTTTAATATTAATCAAAATATTTATTCTGCCCAAGGAAAGAAAAAATACAATGACTCAAAGGTAAAAGATAAATATTGTTTTTATAGACAGTTAATTAATTGAATTACTTTGGTTTGACTTAAAATCTAAATCCAAATCGTACTTTGGACTAAACTATAAAAAAATACATATAACCTTGCTGTTTATTTTTTGTTTTGTTTTTAATAATGAGATAAACTATCTGCAGGTGCTGTCATGCAGATGGTAATCAAACTCAGATTAGAAATACTTAAAAACCAAATGGCACATAAGCAGAACCTTTTTCATGTGGTCACATGACATGAAATTTGCTGGTTTCAAGTAAAAATACTACTTTAAGAAAAATTTATGTTTTTAAGGAGCCCTATTATGCATTAAAAAGTATCATATTGTGATTTTGGGGGTCTCCAACAACAGGCTGATATGCATGCAAGGTCAAAAACACTTTCTTTGTCTTACAATATGCTTTTTACCTACTTATCCCAATAACTCCCATATGATTCGTTTAAAGATTCATTTGTTCCCAAACAAATCTATCTATTAACTATCCTTAGCGCGATGCTAATCTGCTCTGATTGGTCTGATGACCCAGTCTGTTGTGATTGGTCGACTGCGTTAAGCACGAGACAAAGAGAAATGCCCACCACTGCTTATCAACAGTTTTGAAGTAGCCAGAGTGCAGAGTGTATATACCTGCCAACACTTCCATTTTTCCTGGGAGTCTCCCATCTTTCAGACCCATCTCTCACCACCCTCCCATTTGGTTATTGCTCCCAGAAAACTCCCGTAATTTCAACCTCCCTACTTACACTTGTGAAATGGAGGAAGAAACTGATCCATGAACTGTGTACTGTAAAGTTTCTGTCAAGCTCTGCAAAGTCCCATATAGTCTTTTCTGATTCTTCCTTTACCAAGTGACCGACGAATCCCCTGTCGTAAGCATGTAGATTGCTGAAGCACTCGTCAGAAAAATTATGGCAACACAGCACAAGGCTTGGGCTATAATGCTGAGGTATTTTTGCAAAAATAAACTTCAACCACTGACTCTTCACAGCCTCATCAGGGAAAATACCTTTCGCTCACACTTCAGAGCACAGCATATTCGCAACATGCAAGCAGTTTAAACAATCAATCTTTAAAGCTAGTATCTATTTTCTTGCTATCATTGTTTTAGAGACTAGTATTCTTTAAGTATTAGTACTTATTTATTAGTTACTAGTTCTTAAAGTTTAAGTAATAGTTATCATTCTTCAGTTGCTAGTACTTTTAAAAAAAATACTAGTGCTTATTCAATATAAGAGTATTTATTTATTAAATAATACTTCTTATTTACTTGATGCTGGTACTCATTAACTACACACTAGTAGTAATCTATTAGATACTAGTACTTGTTCATTATATAGTAGTATTTATATCATTTATGACTAGTAACTATTTTATTGTACAATAATTATATTCAATTTTATTCAGTTTTGTTAGATACAAGTATCCATTTCATGAATTATTAGTAATTATTAATGTGCTACTAGTTCTTAAAGTTTAAGTACTAGTTCTTATTAGTTGGTAGTGCCTTTTTAAAAATATACTGGTGCTTATTCATTTATTAAGATAAGAGTATGTATTTATTAAATACTGCTACTTATTTACTAAATATTAGTACTAATTAAATACACATTAATAGCAATCTATTAGATACTAGTAATTATTCATTATATAGTAGTATTTTTATCATTAATGACTAGTACACTGTAAAACCCAAAATTCAACTTTATCAAATGGAATGAGTGTAGTTAACTCATAATTTACTGAAAGTTAATTTCACTCATTTGAAATGAGTTTGAATGAGTTAAATTAATACCGCATTACTTCAACTTAAATGGAGTAAGTTCACAGTGCTCATATAGATTAGTTTTTATAACCTAAATAGTTTGTAGCAATCGGTTTCCTCAAACGGTTTGAATTACCTTAACTTATTGGGTTTTACAGTACTCAATTGGTGTGAGTTCTGTTCATTTATTGGGTTTTACTATGCTTAATTTGCTTAATTTATTCAAATGGATTAATATCACAGTACTCATTAGGATTAGTTTTTGAACTGAAATGGTTTGTTGCAATCGGTTTCCTCAAACGGTTTGAGTTACCTTAACTTTTTGGGTATTACAGTGTAACTATTCTATTTTTACAGTAATTATAATTATATGTTCCATTTTTTAGATACTATTTTTAGACATTAGAACTTATTCATTAGCTACTAGTTTACAAGTTTAAGTGCTAGTTCTTATTATTTAGTTGCTAGTACCTTTTTTAGAGCCTAGTAAATATACTAGTATTTGTGCATTTGATAATAGTATTCATTCATTTATTTTCCTTTGGCTTAGTCTCTATTTAAGAGGTCGCCACAGCGGAATAAACCACCAACTATTCTAGCATAAGTTTTACACAGTGGATGCCCTTCCAGCCGCAAAAAAAAACTTGATAATAGTATTTATTTATTAAATTCTAGTTCTTGTTTATTAGTTACTGGTACTATTTAAATACACACTAGTAGTAATATTTTAGATACTTGTACTTATTCATTAGATAAATTAAATTAAATGGTCCTTGACCACTAAATGAGCTTATTGGCATGATTTCTAAAATCTTTATTTTTATTTACATTTGTTATTATTTTAATATAAAAATTGCAGTGAAGAAATTTGTAATGCTACATAAAATGATTTCAAACTGATTACAGCGGGAAAGCTGTTTATACAGATGTAAGCGGTCAGGTGCTTTGCGTGAAAAGGAATGCCGTCATACCACCTCGTAGCGTTCGTTTAAACATTGAAATGCAGCCGTATATAGGGCTACGCTTTCAGAATGAGCTTATGTTGTTTTTATGTGTTTATGTATTTCTGAGTACAGATTAAAAGACGGCATCTGACAAGAAATGGACTGGATAGATTTCTTTATTGGACACGGAGAATGTTAGACTGAAACTGAAACCAAGACAGTATGTAAACGCTAATGCCAATGGCTGCTTCCTACTCAGGGCTGTCTATGCTAAAGTGTGAGAGATCTTCACTAATGGGTGGGGCTTTCCTTCCTCTGATGACACTTACAATGGGAGAATGTCAATCAAAGTGTTTCTTTACACTGTTTTTATGTAAGAGTGATTATAAAAAATTAAATTAACACATTTTAACCATTAGAAGCTGGCTATATTTGCACACCGTTGCCACACAACTGTGTGTAAACCCCTTATAACAATACATTTTCATAATAGGTCCGCTTTAAACATTAGTACTTATCTATTAGCTGTTCTTTATTAATATTTAGGTACTCATTGTCATTTGTAATTGTAACTATTCTATTTTATTGCAAAAAATCATTACTGATAACAAAAGAATAGCTACTAGCTACCACAGAAATAAGTACTAGTATCTAAAAGATGAGTACTATATCTTTTTAATAGGTATTAGTATCAAATGAGTAAGTACTAGTGTCTAATGAAATGATATTTGTATATAATGACCAATGACTGGTGTCTGTTTAGTAGCTGCCAGTAAATAGTAATGAGTTTTAATATATAATAAATAAGATCTAGTTTGCAATGAATACGCATTATAAGCTCTAGTATCTAATGAATAAATTCAAGTACTTAACGAAAAGGATATTAGCACCTAAAGAACAGTTAATAGTGGCATGAAAAGTAGGCGTTAAAATGGCTTGCCATATTTGGCTGCCACATGGTGCTTGTTAGTCCGACTCCTTCATGACTAGTTTAAATGAGAGGAAAGGGAAGAGAGGAAGAGTGGGTGAGGTTTATGTGTGTGTGTGTGTGTGTGTGTGTGTGTGTGTGTGTGTGTGTGTGTGTGTGTGTGTGTGTGTGTGTGTGTGTGTGTGTGTGTGTGTGTGTGTGTGTGTGTGTGTGTGTGTGTGTGTTTGTGTGTGTGTAAGGCCACATTGGGAGCGCAGGATGTTAAAGAGCTTGTTGTATGTCGGGTTGGATTGATTCCCTGCCATGTTTGTGGAAGGACTGTGGCTCCCCTGCCGGAAAGAGTCCAGATAAACACTGCCAGACGGACAGTGTGCTATTCACATATTCACACATGTATGTTTGAGTGTACTGGATGCCTGACAGCTTCATTATGACACTACGACTTCACAGCATCTTAAAGCTAGTGTGGAGTTACACATTTATAATATCTAGGTCTCAAAGTAATGTAAAATGCTAGGCTGTGCCTTTTGTCTCAGTGGTTGATACTGTCAAGCTGATTGGATTAACACCTCTGCAATGTTTATGTTTATTAGATAAGGGTGGGTGAAACTTGACTTTCAACTATGCACTTCATTTGACATCCTTGGCTAAAGTTGTCATGCCAGTTCTTTGTTTCCACCTCTAAGTACTGTCATTCACCCTAATGTACTCTTCAATGGTGTTACTTTTTTATGTGAATTGACATTGAGTTTTGTATTGATTTCTAAAATACAACTTTTATTTATAATATTTGACAATCAAAAGTCAGTAAGATATTTAAAAAATAAAAGATGCTGTGTTTTTTTAAGTGACATTAATGTTTTTCAGAATCTGAATCAGAAAGAGTTTTATTGCCAGGTATGTTCACACATACTAGGAATTTGTTTTTGTGACAGAGCTTTTACAGTGCAACAGAATGACAGAGAGAGGACAAAAACAGATAATAAATTAATTTAAAAAAACATATACAAATTGACAAGTGTATGTACAGGTATATTATATACAATGTTGTACAGTTGTTATGTATAAATTGGCATGTAAATTAAGTTGTTAAATAAATAAGTGTATATGTGTGTAAAAAAACAACCCAGGCTCATTCTGAAAACGTAGCCCTGTATACATTTCTGGAGAGCGCCAAATATGTCCCAGGAGCTATGTTTTTTTGCAGTTTTTGTTTTCGCAAAATTCACCAGAGGCTGCTGTGTAGGCTTTTTCAGATCTCAAATTTCTCTCGTGAGTGCCATTTGCGCCTGCTGTTCTCAGGTAAATCCACCAGAGGCAGCTGTCGACTAATCAATCGGCTGACCCACCCTCCTCCTTCCATTAACCCAACCAATAGTGTTTTCAAAGGCACCGATTGACCCGCCCACCCCCTTCCCTATACCCAACCGACAGTTTTTTAAAACAATACAGAAAAGCCCTTGTCTGATTTTTACTACGTTTTACCACATTCTCACCCTGTTGTTTACTTGTTTATTTTATTTTTTGGTTTCTGTTTTTGTTTTGACTGCTTTCTGTAACCGTTGTTCACCGGACTCAAACCCTGTCGTTGTGGTCAACTCCTCTCTGCGTCTCAGCTTCGCCAACATACATGGCGAGCTAACTGGACAAACTGGTAACATCGGGAAAGCCGCCCACACGGAGGTAAGCGGTCAGCTGGTAACCGCAAAAAGGAACAACATCATCCTGCTCCGTAGCATTCGTTTTGAAGACAAATTGCAGCCATACGTGCTTCTTGCTACATAATTTGTAATCTCCAGAAATGTATATAGGGCTACGTTTTCAGAATGAGCCTATGTTGATAAAAAAGTAGTGATGTTTGTTTTACAACTGCCATCATCAAAGTACAGTTCTTGGGCAGTAGAGAGGGGTGTACCAGTGATTCACTCAGCAGTCCGAAATATCCGACGTAGTCTATGGAGGTCGGATTTGGTAGCTGAGCTAAACCAGACAGTTATTGACGTGCAGAGGATGGATTCAGTGATGGAAGAGTAGAACTGTTTCAGCAGCTCCTTTGGAAGGTTGAAATTCCTCAGCTGATGAAAAAAATACAGCCTTTGTTGAGCTTTTTTGACAATGGAGTCATTAGCTATGTTTCCATCCAAAAATACGAAATAATTTTATGTGCAAAACTGGAAAATAAAAAGGAGAGTTTCCATCCAATGAGTCAAAGCGAAGAAAATCGTCACTTCCTGATTATCTGGCACCAAATATCAACAGTAGAAATGGAATTTGCTGCGGTAGGAGAAGCTGCGTCAATCTTTTCTTTATTTAATAAATGACTTGCGCCTCAGAAGACAATGCTGACACACAGGGAATGCGCAAAGCACAGACGTTCTTGATTCTGGAGGTCATTAATAATATATTAACACTAATACTGTAATGTTTAAGTCGTTTTAGAATGACCAAAACAGCATTTCAGATGTTTTACAATGTGCTCAACCTGCTGGTTTGTCCATTCACACACATTTTTATCATCACATGGTCTCTTATAACAAAATCACACCCTTTTTAATGAGCATGCTGGAATTTGTTTAGTAAAAATGTTTCCATCGCAGTTTATCTCTATATTGTCTTATCGAATAAAATTTTTTATCCTACTCAGTTATGCGCATATGTTTTTTATGCGCATTTTCTAAATATATGCGCATCTTGGCGTTTCCATCAACCGGTTTTTATGCGCATATCTAAAATGCGCATAAAAATAGCTGGATGGAAACTTAGCTAATGTGAGTGTCCTACTTCAGGTCCTGAGAGATGGTGGTGCCCAGGAACCTGAATGACTCCACTGCTACCACAATGCTGTCCATGATGCTCATTCATTCATTCATTCATTTTTCTTCGGCTTAGTCTCTTATTTATCAGGGGTCGCCACAGCGGAATGAACTGCCAACTTATCCAGCATATGTTTTACACAGCGGATGCCCTTCCAGCTGCAACCCAGTACTAGGAAATGCTTTTCAATTAAAATAAATAAAATTAAATGTTCATTGAGCACTAAATGTTAGCATGATTTCTAAAATCTTCATTTTTCTTTTTTTTTTTACATTTGTTATTATTTTAATATAAAAATTACAGCAAAGAAAACTTGTAATGCTACAAAAACTTTTTTTAAATACATATGAATTTTTAATTCATTTTCAGAAAACAAGGTGTCAGTTTCTGAAAAAATATTAAAAAGCAAAAAAAAAAAATTTCAACAATGGTAGTAAGAAAATGTGTTGCTTGAACATTAAATTAGCATAATAGCATGATTTCTAATGTCTTTAATAAGAGTTTTAAAAATAAATGAATGCATCCATTTTAAAAAATGACAGTGAAGACATTTTTAATGGTTTAAAATAAATAAATGTTGTTCTTTTTTATTCATTCTTAAAAAATGTATTAGAGTTTCAGCAGAAATATTAAGCAGAACAAGTTGTTAAGATTGATAGTCAAAGGATTGAGCAGCAAATCAGCATATTTAAATGAATATTTAAATGTGCAATCATGATTAAAATGTCATTGTTATTTTTTACTTTTAATATGTCACAATATAAATATTTTCAGTGTATTTTCTGTGAATGGCAGTGTATATCACTTGTCATATTTTAAAATATGTGTATGTTTCTCCTCAGCCTCAGATGGTGAAGAAAGCGACTCCAGCTATTGGCCAGGAGACCATGAAGGCGGAGCATGAGAACAAGGCCAAAGGTATCAGCATTATATCACACTTGTGTTGCTGTGCATCATTTCAATTCAAACTGTTTATGTATTCAAATTGTATGCAAATGCAACGCAATTGATTCTTGATGTGACTGCAAATTCAAATTACAGCAAAGGAGTTTTGCAAAGTTATTTTCCCCTACGAAGCTCAGAATGAAGATGAGCTGTCAATCAAAGAGGGAGATATTGTTACGATTATCAATAAGGTGAGTTTAAGCTTTCTGTTTATTAATAAAATGTTGGTCTGACTGTTTATTAATAATAATGCACATGGCTGGTATGATTTGTAAAGTTACTGTGCTTTATATACAGTACAGGGCTTGGACAATGAAACTGAAACGCCTGGTTTTAGACCACAATAGTTCATTAGTATAGCGTAGGGCCTCCTTTGCGGCCAATACAGCATCAATTAATCTTGGGAATGACAGAAACAAGTCCTGCATAGTGGCCAGAGGGATTTTGAGCCATTCTTCTTGCAGAATAGAGGCCAGGTCAGTACGTGATGATGGTGGAGGAAAACATTTCCTGACTCGCTCCTCCAAAACATAGCAATGTGGCTTAATAATATTTAGATCTGGTCACTGTGCAGGTCATGGGAGATGTTTAACTTCTCTTTTATGTTTTATATTAAACCACTGTAGGGCAATGCGGTGGTGCAGTGGGTAGCGCTGTCGCCTCACAGCAAGAAGGTCGCTGTTTCGAGCCCCGGCTGGGTCAGTTGGCATTTCTGTGTGGAGTATGCATGTTCTCCTCGTGTTTGCGTGGGTTTCCTCCGGTTTCCCCTACAAGTCTAAAGATATGTGGTATAGGTGAATTGGGTATGCTAAATTTGACCGAAGTGTATGAGTCTGACAGAGTGTGTATGGATGTTTTCCAGTGATGGGTTGCAGCTGGAAGGGCATCCGCTGTGTAAAACATATGCTGGATAAGTTGGCAGTTCATTCCAGTGTGGTGACCCCAGACTAATAAAGGGGCTAAGCTGAAAAGAAAATGAATGAATGAATGAATGAATAAACCACTCTGTCACCAGTCTTGCTTTGTGTATTGGTGCATTATTATCATGACACAACACCGTCTTCAGAATACAGAAGCATTGGGTGCACATGGTCTTCCAGAATGGTTTGGAAGTCCTTTGCAGTGACGTGCCCATCCAGCACAAGTATTGGGTCTAGGCAATGCCATGATATTGCCCTATGCTTCATTCTGGGCATGCAACAGTCTGAGGCCATGTTTACACTAATACGTTTTAGTTTTAAAACTGCATTTTAGAATGAAAACGATCCGCGTCCACACTAGCGTTTCACCCAGCATTTCTAAACAGCTCTGCGTCTACATTAAAATGCTGGCGTGCACTGCAGCGTGCTTTGAGCACATACCCATATGAGAGCGGTGCACGTCGGACTGTTCATCAAGTATCTACCGCTGGATCTAATCTCACTATATTTTTTAAACATGATATTTAATTCATCTTGTTGTCTATATCTAATGACATATTCCCCGACTTTGGTCGGTTGAATCTATTACTTGTTCTCAGGTAACTTGTTTTGGCTGAGCGCAAAGATAAGTTAGGTTAATATATTAATTAATGTAACCACGGACACTGATTCTACATATTGACTGATTGCTTGGCAATATTGTATAAACTTATTGTGTGCTATTCTTTTATAATGGCCATTATTGATTATTAAAACTGATATTCAATAAAAAAGAGGAGGGTATGTTTCGTATTTTCAAGGAAAATGAAAATGAAAGGAGGCAGTAATGTTATAGGCTCTGTTTTGTTATAAATATGCATAAAGATGACGCTATATAATGCAGCTACACGACGTCTCAACATTTTTGATGTCGGTTTAGTTGCTATTATCAAAATGAAAATAGGCAGTTCCTCACATCAGGTTTTTATTTTATTGTTAGGATAGTGAAAGAGCATAGCTAGGGTGATGTGAATGAGGTTATAAAGTACATTGTTGCCTTTGAAGATTTACCCGACGTGTCCTCCCGAGTTTGTTTTCCATATCAAACTTGCGAAGTCTGAACTTACAAGGAGAGGATGCAAGACTGAACTGTGTGTAGGCTACTTAATAATGAGGAAAAAACCCCAATCAGATAGGCAAACGTCTGCAGCCACGCCTCCGTTTTCAGATGTCTCCGTTTTCCCCCTATCCACACTGACAGGGAGCAGCAGCGTTTTAAAACCAAAACGGACTCTTCAGCGTTTTCAAAACGCTCCGTTTTCGGGGCTCGAAAACTCCGGTGTAGTCTGGATGGATGGCGTAGCAAAACTTATGCATTTTAAACCTAAAACGTATTAGTGTAAACGGGGCCTGAGTGGCTTTGGGGCTTCTCCACACCGTAACTCTCCTAAATGTGTGAAAGACAGTAAAGGTGAACTCATTAGAGAACAATACATGTTTCACATTGTCCCCAGACCAAGATTTTTCTGCTGGCACTGTTGAAACTGACATTTGGCATTGAGCGTTTGACATTGATTTAATTAATTAGGAACCGAAGATTTGGCTATAGCAGCCTGTATGTTATGATCCCAATTCATCACACCAGCCATGTATATTGACCCTGTGAAGCTCACTAAATTGGTTCAGTTTCATTGTCAAACATTTTGCCAGTAAGTTGACAAAATATACCAGCTATGTGCATTTTATAGATGCATGTGGAAAAAAAGAATTTCTCTGTACTATATGCTATGTATCCTACATAAAATACTTTTCTGATTGCCATTTTCATTTTCAGTATTTGCCATTTCAGTGTACAAACATTTACTGACATCACGTCTAGTCTGGTTAGGTCACAGGCTGATGAAATATGTGTGTTTGTAGGACTGTGCAGATGCTGGTTGGTGGCTCGGAGAGCTGAACGGCAAAAAGGGAGTGTTTCCAGACAACTTTGTCAAGTTATTTATCCCTGAGGTAGAAAAAGAGGTGAGATCTTATTTTTGTCTCTCACTGACACACTTCAGCCGTTTCCAGCGGGGAGTTTCCTACTGACCCCAATGAAAGAGGGCCTCAGTCTCTAAGCGAAACACACACACACAGACACACACACACACACATACACACACACACACAGACACACTGATGCTCCCTCTGTCCTTTACCTTTGCCTCTCTCTTTACCCTTTGCCTGAATGAGCAGCATGTACTTTAATGTTTAAGTGCTGTTTGGTTTGAAGGGATAATTTTTGTTTTTTTAAGACAACGCACTGCAGTTGAGTAAGGTAAAAAAAATAGCCAATAGTACAAGAGTGATTACATTTAGATAGTAGTTACATCAAGTAAAAAAAAAAAAATGTTTATATATGCAAATTATGCATTATTTAGTTATATTTGAGCTAGTTTGCATATATTTCTACCACAAAAATCTGATCAAGTCATGGATGAAGTCATGTTTAAAATGATTGTTGTTGTTTTTTACATAATAGGGTCAAAGGTTTTTGCATGGGGGATTATTGGGGAATCTGAATGAACTGCTATAGTGATTAAAGGCTCAGTGCAGGAGAAAAATTCTATATTTTCGCATCAGTTGAAAATGTGTATTGTATTTCTTTTAATTAGACCCCAAAAAACACTAAATAAAAATCCAAAATTCTCAGAAATTCAGAATTGACATTTTTTTGCAGTGTCTTGCCATATTGGACAACTGTATATGGTTAGCTGTATTTGTTTTATTATGAAGCGAGCTTTACGTGTGTGTTCTAGTGGGTCTACTGTGTGTTTCAACTTTGTATGTGCTTACAGAGACCTAAGAAACCACCTCCTCCTGCAGCACCAACCACTAAACAGATCACAGGTAACACACTCGTCTGTCTGCATTTTTATATTTGATTTATTTTACGTTTACATGTCCATCTGTGGCCATTCATATGTTGGTTTATAAGCAGGCTTTTCGAACTGGTTTAATCAGAAAACGACAGATGGGAGTGTTCATACTATCATACTACATGAACCATTTTTGCTGGATCACTCAAATATTAAAGTGTGTTGTCTACAGTGAGAGTTTACAATATTGGGAACTGTATGTATTTCACAATGCAATTCTCTTGATTTGACCGACCGTATTATATTATATTATATTATATTATATTATATTATATTATATTATATTATATTATATTATATTATATTATTAATTATATTATATTATTAATTATATTCTAAAATTTTATTTTATTTTATTTATTATATTATATTATATTATTTTATTAATTATAATATATTATTTTATTAATTATATTATAATATTTTATTTATTATATTATTTTATTAATTATATTATATTATATTATATTATTAATTATATTATATTATTTTATTTTATTAATTATATTATATTATGTTATTTTATATTATATATTACATTATATTATTTTATATTATATTATTTTATTAATTATATTATATTGTATTATATTATATTATATTATATTATATTATTTTATTTTTTTTATTAATTATATTATTTTATTAAATTATATTATATTATATTACATTATATTATATTATATAATTTTATTTTATTAATTATATTATATTATATTATTAATTATATTATATAATATTATATTATTTTATTTTATTTTATTAATTATATTATATTATATTACATTATATTATTTTATATTATATTATATTATATTATATTATATTATATTATATTATATTATATTATTTTATTAATTATATTATATTATATTATATTATATTATATTATATTATATTATATTATTTTATTTTATTTTATTTTATTTTATATTATTAATTATATTATATTTTATTTTATTAATTATATTATTTTATTTTGATTCTATTTTATTTTATTTTATTAATTATATTGTATTATTTTATTTTATAAATTATATTGTATTATATTCCATTCTATTATGTTATGTTATGTTATGTTATGTTATGTTATGTTATGTTATTGTACTGTTCATACAATTTGCCTGATTATGATTTTATTTTTAAAAAGGGCTTTCTTAACAATTATATTATGTATAAAAAACATATTCTATGTACAAATAAAGTCATGTGACCTCAGTTTTATAACATGTTATATTAGAAAATGGATTTACAACATCTGATATATCTTATTTAAACTAACAAATCCCTTCAAGCGATCTCTGGCTCCTCCTTGTGGTGTAAAAATCAACCATGTGTCTGTTTAATGAGTTTTAGAAACCATTCTCTGTCATTTCAGTGTTCACTGGTCTGTGAATTTGTGTAGGAGGAACTGGATTACTCAGACTTCGCTCAAAATATAAATAGACTGATGTTTTTCATAGCTTCCTTGAATTATTTTTGAATCATGAATCATTTTAGTGAATTAACTGTTTATTAGCAATGACTCCCTTGTCTACTGGTGATCTGATCAGCCATAATACATCTTACCACCAATATTAAACATCACTTGAACAGTATTTTTCGAAACTATAATTCGATTCGAATCCCAGATATACTTTGAGATCTCGTACACTAATTCTTCTCACTTATTTCCATGTCACTTTAGCTGAAAGCTGGCCAGTGAATCAGCTGTGCCCTGTTGAACTCTTTATATTGTTTGTATTGATCCACAGACAAAAAGACAGAGACAAAAAAGGTCCCACCAGAGCGGCCTGAATCTCTCCCACACAGAGCTGAGGAAAAAGGTAGGTAACGTCTCTCTGAACTTTTTTAACTTTAACAAACCCCTCTTTCATTTTATAGTCATAAATAATGATTATGATGGTCATATGTAGGCGAGGAGTCGAGGCTGGGTGAGATCCCGAAGCCGTCACTGCCAGTGGTTCTTCCAAAGAAGCCTCTTCCCCCGAAAAACAACAACTCGTCATTGAATCGACCGTCATCCCTGCCACCCAAACGGCCGGACAGACCCGAGAGACCAGCTGTGCCCAATATACCGTCAGTCTCACACACAAACACGCATTCAACAGCATCAAAACATATTGTGACACTTAGTTGTCATACACATACTGTATTTCTGGTCAAAGTTCTCAGTCCATTGTATATAAGATATGATGTTTTAGTGTTAATGTTTTTCCATTGGCTTATATGCTAGTTTTTCTTGAAACGCTGGATTAATACCTCTAAAGGAACAATTTACTTTTTTGTAAATAGGCTCAAGGCGACATGGTGGCTCAGTGGTTAGCACTGTCGCCTCACTGCAAGAAGGTCGCTGGTTCGAGTCTCGGCAGGGTCAGTTGGCATTTCTGTGTGGAGTTTTCATGTTCTCCCCGTGTTTGCCTGGGTTTCCACCACATTCCAAAGACATGCGCTATAGGGGAATTGAAGAAACTAAATTGGCCGTAATGTATGAGTGTGAATGAGTGTGTATGGATGTTTCCCAGTACTGGGTTGCAGCTGGAAGGGCATCCGCTGTGTAAAACATAGGAAAATGAATGAATGAATGAAAATAGGCTCATTTTACAACTACCCTAGAGTTAACTACCTGAGTTTTACCATTTTTGAATCCATTCAGCCAATCTCTGAGTCTGGCGGGAGCAGTTTTAGCTTAGCTTAGCATAGATTTTGAATTTTGAATTGCCAGAATGAGAGTTTAGTTCCTAGCCATATCGACCTAGTAAAACCTAGGATCTGTCTTAGTAGAAAATTAAACTACAGCAGAGTCTAGATTTAAATAATTTTTATCTAAAGAGTGAGATGCTGATAGTCTAATCCAGATTAAGGATTTTTGCTAAACTAAACTAAGCTAAACTAAAAGTGATCCTGGCAGACCCAGAGACTGGCTGAATAGCATAAAAAATGGTTAAACTCAACTGTTAACCTTTTAGGTGACCTGAGCCTACGGTATAATAAAAAAAAGTGTTCCTTTAAACTGAAATTGTCTAATAATAACAGGATATTAAAATAAACAGTCATGCATGATGTCTTATTGAAGTATCAGTAAATTCTGCAATCAGAACAGTATTCTCAGACAGAATTAAAAACATTACTACTTACTAACAGATTTTAATTTAATTTGACTAAATAATTATTTATTTACTAAATACACTCTGTTTTTGTTTTAAAATCATTTCATTATTTATTAGATTCATTTAATGGAATCTAAATAACTGTGTAGTGATTTTATTGACTCAAACAAACAACTTTGATGTAATTATAATAAATAATGGAATCATATCATTTAATAGATTCTTTTTGAAACCATCCAAACAGCTTCTGAGCAGTGTCACTTATGAAACAGTTAGTCATTTGATTTTTGAACAGACTAATTTTAGGCCCAATCCCAATTCTATTTTTGTACCTCTAGCCCTTCCCCTTCCCCATGGCCCTTAAAACAGAGTGTGAAGCGGAAGGGCTTCAAAATTTACCCCTAAGAAAAGGGACAGCACTACAGCACCTGCACATGTCATCAATTGTCATCGCGATCTTTTGCTTTATATGAGATCAATTCTGGTGACTGCTGTAGTTATTCCAGTTGCTTTATTTTTTGGTATGTATCTTCAGGAAATCACTGAAGGCAACGATATCATGTTATCATGACGATATAATGTGGCAATAAGCTCATAACTGTACTGTGCATTTACACAGTGACCATATTCATCTATGTAAACACACAAAAAAGCTTAAACATTATAGCAGACACTGTAAAAAGCTCATTCCCAGCCACTAGACTTTTCTGACAGGGTATTTGGGTATAGCGAAATTTAGCGGTTTTTATTTTAGCATATTTGTTTTTTAAAGCATGACAGCAAAACATGAACGCCGTTATGAGTGCATTAAAACATTTGCTTGTGTGTTGTAAAAATTCGTAATAATGACAAAAAATACTAATTTGTGCATCTCCTGACCATGCAGCCTTGCTGTCATTGTAGATGGGGTATTCTGGGAAATTTTCGTACCCCTTGGTTTCGAGTGTGGTCCTGAAAAAGAGCTATCTAGCCTTTCCCCTTAGCCCTACGCCTTCAAGCTAAAAAGAATTGGGACCCCCATTCCCCTTCACATGAATGCACAAGGGGAAGGGCTCAAGGGTAGAATTGGGATTGGACCTGAAACTATCCAAATGACTCCTGTTAATTGATTTTGTTCAGTTTAGCGAATCAAATAGTTTTTGCATGGATTCATTTAGAACTCTTAATATAATTATATATTAATTAAATTAATTATAATATGAATTAAATATAGTAATTACACTAAATCAGTCAATTGTTTCATATTTTAATTCATTTAAAACCACTCAAATATATTCTGTGTAGTGATTCTAATGAATCAGTGAGTCATTTTGTATGGAATAATTTTAAAAGAGATTCATTCCGGGCTCACTAAACATTTATAATTTGAATAAATTTTAAATCTGTCAGATGAATACTGAACAGTGATTCCTATTAGTCAAATGTTTTGTTTACAGATAGATTTATAACCATCCGAACAGGTTATGTAGAGAAATTAAAATGAATCAGTGAATCGTTAAATTTTATTAATTACCTTTCCAAACTACCTCTATCCAGTAATTCCAAAGACTCCATGAATCATTTAGATTTTCAGTGGGTTCAATTAGAACAATAAACCATTTCACAGGAATGAATCTCCAGTGTTAATATTAATAATAATAACAATAATAATATTCTCTTGTGGTAATAAAGTTGAACTGTCTTTTGCACAGATGTGAGAGTCCAAAGTCTGACGGCACTGCAGACAAATCTGTAGATGTTGGTGAGTCCCCGTCCTTCAGTCCAGAATAACCCTGTCATGACTAATAAAGCTTATAATAATCCATATCTAATCAGATTACAACAGCTCTCTGTCCATTTCACTTCATTCACTTCCATTCTGGAAATGCGATCATAGTCTGGCGTGTTTTTCTGTGTTTGTTTGTGACGTGTATGCATGTTATATATATGTGGTCCTGTGTGTTTATGTTTGTATTTGTGTGTGACGCTCGACTGAAGATGTAGAAGACTTCGACTGCATCGTCTTGTCCACAGAAAAGCTGAACCACCCGACCGCGTCACGGCCCCGTGTGATGGACCGACGGCCACGCTCGCAGATCTTCACATCTGTGAGTCACACTGTTTATTTGGGTTATTTAAATTTTTTTTAATTAATTTATTTATTTATGTATTTTTGCATATTTATCACAGTTTTCTTTTAGCGTGGAGCTACCAATAGAATTTTTATTGTTGAATTAAATTGTTTTGTTTTTATTTTAAAGCAATTCTGATGTTTGTTTTTGTCATTTTTATGATCTTTTTAAGAAATTATCTGTATTTAAAAAAATCTATGATAAATTGAGTTTTGGCAAATTGGAAATATTTTCTTTTCTTTAAGTTATTCTCTTTATTATAAGTAATAATTTATGGTTTAGTTAATCCTCATGATCAGGGGCGTAGCTGACATTTTAAAAGTGTAAATGGGGGGGCAGCTGTGTGAGATTTAAATGTTTACAATCATATAATTATTAATCATCTGTTTCTAAATGGTCTGTCTCTTAAAATAAGGCAGACGTATCTTTGCCAATGCTAATGCTTAAAATGTTTAATATTCTCAGTGCCAGCCTGTAGGGTTGAGGGGCTCTAGATGAGATAAAAAATATTGAGTCCACTGGTGTAAAAACAATGAGAAGAAAGCACAAAAAAATAAAATTTTAATATTTAAGTGTGTACATTTGTATTAACTGTAACATATTTAACCTATAATACATATGTAAAAATGTTTACTCAGATTTAAACAAATACGTTTGCAAGTATTGTAAAGTACTACTATGGTTTTCCCGCTGCTTTTCTTTTCTTCTTTTTTTCAGCTCCTGAAAGATGGCGTTTGGATGCCATTTCATTTCAAATTAAAATTTGATTAAGATCGATTGAAAATAGCAAAAACACTTTTTCAGGTTTATGTCAAACGTAAGCAATTTGGAGAGATATGTGGAATCTGTGTAGAACGTTACGTTATTCTAGTTCACCCAATAGCCGATCGCGGGCGGTGTTATGCAAAATAGTGTGGTGCTGCTGGGTATGTTTCTAATATTTTCCTGCTTTTATGCATACTGTTGTTGTGTATTTATTATCGTTTTTACTTATTTCAAGAATTCACACTTAGCTCATGATTTATACATAGCTTGTTTGGCATGCTGTCCCAGGAGAGAGCCCTGAGCTCAAGGGATCCTCGGGCCCAGGGCTCCCCTACTTTCGCAGGGCGAGGGGCGATTGAGCTCAGGTCGATCTCAAACTCCCCCGCTGCTGAGGCTAAGGTGAACTTCCAGAGAGTAAGATAACTATTAGAGTAACATTAGAAAAAAGATTAAGGCTTATTTTATCTATAATATAGAGCAGTGGTTCTCAAAGTGGGGGTCGGGACCCCCCGAGGGGTCGTGGGACAATGAAGGGGGGTCGCCTGGTCATTTCCAAAAATCTATTTATTTTTATTAAACCATAAGAGCTACCATATTTTATCCATAATCTACAGAAAAAAAAATAGTCGTTTACAGTTACTATATACTATATAGTTACTAGTTCTATTGGATTGCGACCCCTGGGGGAATTACATTAAATTAAAGACACAGAAATGGCGTTAGATGCAGCAGATTGATTTTATAACACCATAATAAACTTTCTGGCACATTTACAGCACTGACATACATTAAAAAAAATTAAACGAAGAATAGAGTTGGGTCTATTGGTGTGTGTGCACCATTGCATGCAAGGTTTCTGTATTTATAACCCCCTCAAAGGATATTGGGGGTCGCGAGTCACTGGCATTGTTATTTTGGGGGTCGCGGGTTGAAAAGTTTGAGAACCCCTGATATAGAGCATATTTGGACAGTGGGAGGAAACCGGGGAACCTGGGGGAAACCCACGCAGACACGGGAAGAACATGCAAACTCTGCACAGAAATACCAGATGGCCCATCAAGAACCCGACGCCATTGGTATTCTTGCTGTGAGGCAACAGTGCTAGTTACTGGGCCACCATGCCACCCATTCTGGATAAAGAAGGGGAGGAGGGCAGTTTCTTCCAAACGAAGATAGTTGTAGAAAGGAAATGAGGATATATATATAGTGACTTGGGATCCTTTGAATGGAGGATCATGAGATTAGCTAAGGTGGACCAGCTCAATCATGAGCACGTGCTCCTCTCGAAATTAGCTTAATATTAAACTTCATTTGTCTTATATAAATTATACTGTGCTATTCTAATAAAAAAAGAATTGTATCGCGTGTAGTGCAGTTTGTGCGTTGTGCATTACACATTGTTCATAATTTGTGTGCTTACGTTCACTGTAAATATACAATAGCAGCGTTCGTGGGGCCCTCCAAGAAACGCGGGGCCCTAGGCGACCGCCTATATAGTGCCTGTTGGACAGGCCGGCACTGAAAATTCTAGATAATAATTAATATGTATGTATGCCTCTTGACAGATTATTGCAGCATGAGTTTTTCTCCGAAAGTAAAAGTTTATGCAGGTTCAGTTTTTTAAAATAAACTTTACCCTTAAATTTAGCCTGTTTTGTGTGTGTGTGTAATAATTTGGTTATAAATCCAAAATAATTTAATTCCATATGAGCTTAATACTGGTAATGCTCAGAATATATGTTTCATACAAATTTTCTACAAGGATGTACAGTATGTCGAAATTAAAATTCTCATTAATATTCAATATTATGTTTTTAGTTGAGTAAAAAGCATATACAGTATACAGAACAAATACAGTAAGTAAAACAAATAACTGAAACAATATTTCATTTCAAACACTTCAAACACGTCATTATACAAAATATTTAATGAGTCCATTATGTAATATACATTAAATCTAATATGAAAGTTAACAATAACAATTTCTTCCACACACACCTGCTTGTTTTATCATTATCATTAACCAATCAGAATGTCAAGTCAATCACATTAAGCTGTTTTCACACCTATCAGGTGCAATCAGCTGACTCTGTGTCATATATTTGTGACCTTTCAGTTGTACATCAATAATCCGTCAGATATGATTGTGCTATTTGCTAGG